>OW386293.2:71430297-71742750 GCA_936432065.2 Rutpela maculata | reverse complement strand
TCCTTAATCTAAAAATAATTAACATTCAATTAAACATTAACATCACAATCTAAAAAATTTAAAAACAATAAAAAAAAAATTAGAGTAAACAAATTAAACTTTTTGGAAGAAAGCGAGCTAATTCGCATTATTAGTTAACTGTATGTATTTGGGGGTCTGATAAAGTTTATGTATCTCGGATTTTACAAATTTTCTAAAAAGTAATAAATAGTATAAATATGATAAATAGAGCACATTTACGAAAAACAAAAATTATACAATTAAGCGAAAAAAAAATGAGAAAGTTACGGGACCGGGGAGCGAAAAGGGGTGCTGGGTGGGGTAACAGTAACCTTTCCAACGGTGCATAAATGTGATTTTGCTTAAAAAGTGGGGTTAGCAGGTAAACACTTTAAGCCGGTGATATATAAATGTCAAATATAATTTTATATAAATATAAACAGGTTGGAAAGTAACATAGGTAAATATAAACACATTTTCATAGATAAATGGAGATAACAAATTCAACTTACCACCAGTAGATTCAGGTTTTAAACTAGATAAATTGAAATCAAAGCTGTTTCTATTTGTTGAAGCCAAATTTTCAGATGAACTCTTGGTACTTCACCAGCAGTTTGCACTTTTAATGTAGAGATAAAAGCCCTGCACGTGTTCTTTGTACATCACTATTATTATTGTTGTTTAAGTCACCAGATATTCCTATATTATGTAGAAGAGAGCTAAACAAACACTAAGAACTGGAAGCCGCCATTTGCAAACTGGAACGGGACTAACGGGAGAGAAGTCGCTGTTCATTGGTTCAGTTGTGATTCAGTTGACCAACTTGAGCCAATCAAATTATAATTTCCAAGTACAAAGCGCGCGGTTTTTAAACATAAGTGAGTTATACAAATACATAAATATGGTAAGAAGCTAATAAATAGCCTTGATTGAAATATTCCAATCAACGGTAAACAGTTTGGCCATTTTGGCCGCGTGAAGAATAGTTAGCATAATATGTGGTAATATTTAAATTTATACCAATTCTTGCAATCCAGATAGACAATGAAACAAATTAATAAAATTGAAATTTGACTGTATTTTAAAAAAATTAATAAAACATAATGTTTCTTCAATTATAGTTGCTATATAACTTGTTTAAGTAGGTATGACTTTTTGGTGGATATCCATTGTATGTCCAGTGGATGTCCAAAGAAAAATATCAAAATTAATCCACAAGTGGACATTCACTGGATATCCGTTTGTGGTACACGGACTTCCAGGACTTCATATGGACATCCAATGGGTGTTATGGGTGCTGTCTGGAATTGACAATTTACGGATATATGTTGATGGATAAAAACGGATATACAGTATATATTTCTCGATGGACAAAGTGCAGATATTTAACATTTAAACTGCATTTTTCGTCTTATAAACGTTCGGACGCCATTTGTAAACTTTCATATCTCCGAAACTATTAAATCTATGTAAATAAATAAACAAGCTAAATTCATTATCAGTTTATGAGCTTTATTTTTGGTCTCTACCATTTTTCAATAAAAGTAATATTTATTGAAATATTTGGAAAAGGAAAAAAAAATACGTTTTATCGAAAATACCTTTATAGTTTAAACTGTATTTTATTCTAAAGCAAGTGCTGTATACAAACCAAAAAATTTGAGCATTTGCATCATGCTATATATTAATGAGAAACAGTGTTTGAAATTATTTTTTTTTAATTACTGGCTAATTACGGTAACAAAATGGCGACGATGTTATTAAAAAAAATGTGCAGACGCACATTGCTTCGGTCATAACTTCTTTGTTTTTTATGCTACAGAAACAAATAAAAAAACAGTTGAAAGCTTAATTAATAACCTATTATTCTACCTATTAGCATCCTTGACGTAGGTGTCAGTTTCTGAGATATTTAACTCTCACTCTAAATAATTAGGTAGGTACCTTATGAACACTTGGATGCCAAATGTAAACTTAAATACCTCCGAAATTATTAATCCTACATCAATAAACAAAAAGTATAATTAATTCCCAGTTTGTACTTTCTGTAATTGCTCTGTAACATTTTTTCGATAAAGTAATACTTTTCGAGATACTTGACGAAAGCCGTCTGGAAATACCTTTTTTCTTTTAAGCTAAAATCGCAAGTTTGAAGTCGTTATAACTTAGAAACTATCAATTTATGTGAAAAATTGCATAGAACCTTTTCTTCTTAAAATTTGATTCTACTTCAGCTCCAATAAATATATATTTTTTTAAGTGCCACCCCCTGAGAGGGGGTGGCATCCACCCCCTATGAATTAGCAAGCCCCAGCACGATATAGAAACTTTTCTGTGAAGCATTTACTATTATACTGACAAGAATGAACGAAATCCGTTCAATATGACATTATTCCGAAGTTTTGCATATTTTTTACCTCTATAGGTACTGTACATACTACCACTAAATGGCCTCATTTCAGAATTGCATAAAGACGTGTGTCAATCAAAATGGGCAACATGTGGAGCACTTATTATAATTTTTTCTTGAATTTTGCACTTATTGCTCAATAAGACGAAAATGGTTGCAATTAGCCATAGGGAAGTACTTATAAAACATGTTCGTTTTTCAGTTCTACTTCACATCGTCGAAAAATATACAGGGTGTACCATTTGAGAAAATTGAGAAAATTCAATTTAAAAAGTTCTTAATTGAAAAATAATTTTTGGCCACCCTGTACATTTTTAGGAAGTAAAAATGATTCAAAAACATTAATTAGATGTCTCGTAACTAGCATTCACATAAGTTTCTCTTAAAACCCATAATGTGACTTTGGTGATTTGTTTAATATGCATCTGCAGATGGCATTATTTCAACAAAAAAACTCATTACATCCAAGTGGTTGGGAGACATGGGCGCAGCCAGGGGGGGAGCCATGGGGCCCGGGCCCCGCCCAAGCCGTCTTCCATGAGCCAAAAAAATAAAGAAGCATAATCTTTATCATTACAAAGCAGTATCCAAAAATTATCCCTTGAAATAAATATTTTGTAATTAATGCCGCAATATTATCTAGTAGAGGAATCTACATACACATCCGTTTTCAACCATTTTCTGAAAAATTTTCCTCATCCTCTTTGGAGGCCGGTTCTATTGCACCCCCCTCCCCCCCCCCCCGATGAATTTTCTGACTGCGCCACTGTTGGGAGATAGTCAATAATAATAATATGGAAATGAATAGAGTCTAGAAACAGGCTTCAAAATATGTACTAATGATATACATAGCATTCGATCCATTTAAAAAAAGGCACTTGATCCTGTAATTTCATCTTGGCTCGCCCTGTCTATTCGAAAATAATTTCCGGTTTTCGACTTTTTTATCTAGTTTACTTGTATTTTTTTTTTTTATTTCTAGCTACTGTACGTGCCCTCCATGTCGTTTATTTTGGCAAAAAGGCCGAGCATAAAAAATTAGTTGATTTTTGATCTGTGAGCGGAAAAATTTTTGGTGAGTGGAAAATTTTGTGATTCCCCCACTCATCAATTTTCATTGCTGAGTAAAAAAAAATGTGTTTTTTTCCTTACCCCACGCTCATCAATTTTGTCATTTCCGAATGAAGGAAATGATATTGTTTGTTTGCTGCGCCGGCGCATTTTTAATGGTTGTGCCCCTTTATAATTTGTTCTGGATCCGCCACTGATTGGTATTACAGACTATCAAAAATTAAAATATTTAATTTTCTTCTAATTAAATGATAACAAAGTAACTATAAAAGGTGGCTTTAAAAACAATGAAATATTTATTTAAGAATGTAGAAAAAATGCAGTTGCTGCTACCGACTGGTAAGCCAACACAAAAGTTTGCCAAGCTAAATATTTCATTGTTTTCAAAACCACACCTTAGTTACTTTTGACCATTTAACTAGAAGAAAATTAAATATTTTAATTTTTGGTCTGTAATTTCAACTGTATTTATTCCAGATGCAAAGTGGATACCTATATCTGAAGAGCAGTGACGAAAGGTACCTTGATACCAATATGATTCTATTTGAAAAAACCGCTGCCCAAGGAATCCCTACTTCCACATCCGGATTTTCTATCCAAGTCACACAACGAAAAAATTTTGTATCTGGAAATAATTGTTTATGGAACTTTAATAATATAATATTTGAAATCCTCTACCCCAAAAACCCATAAAACGATACCCCACATTGGTAGTGGGGTGGGGGTGGTGACAGGGGGTGGGAGTGAGGGTGGATAAAGTAAAAAAATATTTTGAGGTTTCTGGTTCTTGTACACACACTAAATCATATTTTTTTTCATCCCCTTTAATAATGGGGTGGGGGTGGTAATGGGGGTGGCTAATGCCAAAATTTTTTTTGAGACCTTAGCTTCTCTTGTCTATAAATATCAATTTTATGAACTCTTACCTGCTTGATTTACCTATGTATTCCAAATTTACCCCAATTTACCCCCCACCCTTCGACGGAACAAGATGAAAATATAATCTAGTTCTAGATCTCGTTAAAGTACATACGTGTACCAAATTTCAAGTCAATATCTCAAACGGTTCCAGAGTAAACGTGCGCACAAAAAAAGTTACAGACCGACAGACAGACAGAAGTTTTTTTTTCGCTCAAACTTGAAATCTCGACGTTTCATGACATTCTAAGCCTATTTGAACAATAAAAATTTTTTTGTCGTTACTATACTTCCACTGGATGTGGAAGTAAAATTGTGTTTCATCCAAAAAACCATTTTGAATATTTCTGTTTAGTCGTAAATCAAATAAATCAGTATTTTCAACGTGATTTCGATTTTTCTAGCTTCACATATGGATTGATTGGAATAAATCGGAAGTCATATGGCACACTTAAACTAAAAAAAAAAATTAATTTTTTTTGTCGTTACTATACTTCCACTGGATGTGAAAGTAAAATAAAAGTAGAATTGAAAAAAAAGTTTAACATTTGAAATGTCACTTATGTGGTACCACTGTATTCAGAAAATCATACAGACGATGTTCCAACCCAGTAAACATTAATGTAATTTTACCTCTCTGAGAGGTAAGATTAATAGAACATTTTTATATAAAATATTTTACATAATTTTACATAGCATATACGTAAAATAATATCATATTTAAGTCAACATATTAACTTAATTACTTATACACAAGTTTACATATTTGCTACATAATTTTACTTAAAAGTGTTTACCTACTTCATTTTACGACATCCGAAGTCATGGAACGCTCACACTCACGCAGCACGCCAGTGTAAAATGATGTAAAATCCAACGTTTGTGTTTCTTGATCATTTTTGTGAAAAATTGTGGATGATGTCTTTTAATAACTTTAATGCAGAACTGTGAACCATAAAGCGTTGTGACTTTTTTAATTATTATTTTATTTGGACGTTTTATTAGTGTAGAGGTTAGGTGCAAACATAAATATGCCCTCTTGTTTGTGAATTTGTTGGAGGTGCACCATTTTCCAGTAAATGACCCAAAAGTAAGTTTGTGTTGTACCGTTTTTATAAAGATATTTATTTAAATGAAACGTAATCTTTTTATAGGTTAGAATTATTTCACGGGCAATCGTTATTCTTGACAGACAATAATTATTACATGGATTTTGTTACACAAAAGCTGTATGTGGTGCTGTTCCCACATTATTAAGATCAACTGAATCCAGCGTAAGAAGTTGTAATTCAAGGAAACCCAGATCTTAATAGTGACCAAAAGCTTTTGCGAAGTACTATGCATAGGTATGGTTATTGTTTACCGACATCTTATAGCATCTACTTTGTGTTTGTTATTGTATTGTACATATCTAAAATACTTCAGAAAAATTAGATCAGAACCTTAGGACAAAACCATTGCCCCTTTTTAGGGGATAAAAAGGGTGGTAACCAAAAACTGATAAATTTTTTTTTAATATCAGAATCGGTTTCAACATGTTAAAAAACAGGATTAGATGGTTCTGATCAAAAGTGCAGCCCTTTTTTTTTGTTGTCTTGTGATTAATGATATTGCTGTATCGCCGTTAAAAAAATTAATTTGATCATTATAAAACTACGAAGAAAACTAGAATTGTCTGAACCTTTATGGTTAATATTGTTACAATAAATTAAGACAATTAAGATTTGTCATTATTAAAAATATGCTTCTGGTAGAATTAAATCATTTTGGTAAAGGACCCCGCACATTTTCTTATATCAAATGGCTCTCGGTGAATGTAATAGTATAATATAATTTAATATTTATACAAAAAAAGCTTAAGAAACAGTAACAAGTTCGAAAATTGAATCGTTGATTGTTTACTTTTCAGTGGCGTTAATTAACAATTTGTTTATATGACTGTTAAAGAAACTACCTTTATCATGGGATTCTCACAAGATTGATGCACTCGTCTACAACTTATGCATGAAAAAAGTGCTGCTTTACACACTTGTTGTATAAATAAGTAGGTATTTTAAAATTATTTAAAACAATTTTTTGGCAATTATTTAACAAATGCATTTTTTTCACGCTTCACGGCTCCTAATTGGCGTAGAAAACCGCGTTTTTTTTTAATTGTTTCTTTTTTGTGATCTTTTGAAGCATTCTAATAATTTTTAATTGTTTAATTCTGAGAAAAAGAATTCTTTATAAAAAATTTGAAATGATTTTAAATAGTTTAAAAAAAATGTGTTAACACCACTGAAGAGTAGGAGAAAAATCTACATTCTAAAACAAATTGTTCTATGACTTGATGCACTTAAACAGTCAACGGTTCAATTTTCGACTTTGTTATTGTTTTTTTGGCGTTGTGTTAAACATTCCCACTTGAAATTTGGTGTGATGATTTAATGGGCTTAGGTATTTAGCATATTTTTTTATTACGTTTTGCAAAAAAATCTCTTAATTTTAGAGCGAAATTCAAAAAACCAGGATATTCTAAGATCTCTAGAGGCTTTAAAATTAATCAAAAATATAGACGCTGCGTGAAGTCATTCACTCCTAGTTGCATTTTCATTACCCTTTTTTTCGGCAGTTATATGCTGCATACTCTTATGTTGAAATACTCCAATAGTCCCCAAATCACCATCTTTGGCAGATTAGACAAATCTGATTTTAAATAGCTGAGTTTTAACAGTGTAAACTCAACTTTGAGGCAGACTTTCGGATTGAATGACAGCACTTTGAGTACATCAGTTCATGTTTAAAGCAGTATACTTCTGAAACTTATCGGATCGACCTCAAATTTTCCATTCCATTGGAAGCGTGTTTTGTTAAAATATATACATTATTATTTAGGCTATCATAAATTGTTTAATAACTTAACAAATTGATCAAAATAGTTTGCATCTAGTTTTCTTCACAATTTAGTAAAGGGATACAAGCTATATAACCAGATTTACTACACTATACAGGGTGCGCCACTTAAAACTCCCCAGACTTGTAACTTTTTTATTTTCGAAGCGATGACCATGTTGGGCACATCAACTTGTAGACTTTTTAAAGCCTTTAAATATCCATACAGAGTGATTATTTATTTTTTTTTTGAATGGTTAAGAAAGGAAACTTAATTTCTTTGAATATTTTTTTACCTCACCCTGTACATGGACTGTGTTATTGTTTTCTTATAAAGGTTTTAATTAGCTTCAATTTATGTTATTAAAATAAAAAACTTAAAAAACAAAAAATTTGGAATTTCCTACTTAGTACATTATAATATGTTGGTTTAAAAAATATATATTTTTTTATTTTTGTTACTGTTTTATTACACTGAATATTGTTTGTGATATGTCTTTTACAGATAAAGCATAAAATTATTATTTACACTCCTTTCTCTAAAACCAAAAAAATTTTCAAATATGACGTAATAATATAAATTGAAGCTAATTAAAACCTTTATAAGAAAATATTAACGCAGTTCATGTACAGGGTGACGTAAAAAATATTCAAGGAAATTAAGATTTCTTTCTTAACAATTTTTTCAAAAAAAATTTTTTTTTTTAAATGCTTATAAATATCTACAATTTGATGTGCCTTAAAAAATAAGAAAATTACAAGCCTGGAGAGTTTTAAATGGTGCACCCCGTATATGAAATAGACTAATATTTCAATTATTTTCACAGGTTGTGTAACTGATGTTCAAGTAGCAAATGTCAGAGTGACGAAGGCTGACCAAAGAACGAGTACAATCAGAAACGACCCGAGAAATGCTTAACAGTTATTGTAGATACTTAGTTAACTTGAATATAGATTAGTTACACAAAAGACACTAGTATTAATCTCTCCTAAATCAACAGTTAATAAAATAAATTAAATGAAATTTGAGCTTTACTAGGTATGCAAGGCAAGGTAGGTAGGTGGGTATACATCATTGGAGAAGAAAAAATATTGTATAGCTGTTTTCTAAAGAACATATAGATAACAACGTCGAGGACAAAGCCTAATGCTTGGTTTACCTACTGGGATATGCAGAGATTAAGATGGAATTGAAACTTTGTTGATACTAATTAACTTAGTTTAAACTGTCATTCAATTCGAGAATCTTTCCTAAGCTAATATATGTTGACAAATCAGACAACCATATCTTGCATTATATACTTTTTATCTCTTTTTGATGTGGCATGTATTTGTTTTATATACCTACCATAATCTTCAAAATAGCACCCTATAGTACTTTTTAAATATTGATACTAGAGAACTCGATTCTTGGAGTTAAATATATGATTATAAATTCCTCATGAATTGTCCAGAAAAATTGATATTCTTTAGGAAATAACTGGAGGAGACATCAACTTTTATTTTTAAGTAGAATACCTCTGAACATTTTTAGAAAGTTAGATAGTTTTATATTTTAAATATAACCGTTTTTTACAAAAAAAATTTCATTCAAAATATAAAACTACTCGGCTCTCTAAATAAGGTATCCAACTTAAAAATAAAACTTGGTGTCAACTTCGGTAATTTTCTAAAGAAATATATTTTTCTGTATAACTTATAAGGAACTTTATTCATATATCTAACTTTAAAAATCCAATTGTGTAGTATCAATATTTAAAAAGTGCTGGGATATGCTATTTTGAACATATGGTAGGTAGATAAAATATATATATGCTACATCATAAAGAGATAAAAAGTATATAAGTTACGTAGCGTAAGGTCACTATCAAGTGGTTGAATATACATATATTATGCTACATCATAAAGAGATAAAATTAGTTACGTATGCTTTACATAGCAAGTGGTTGAATATACATATATGCTACGTCATTTGTTCCATACCGTGAGGTCACAGTGTTACCTCTTCACTATGTAAAAATCATATGCACATGTTGCTGACATTTCGCAGAGTATGCACATATGATTATGCGTCACATTTTACATAGCACGTTACTTCTGCGAAACTTAGTTTACGTAGCATTTACGTATATGCTATATATTTATGTTTGCTGGGAAGTTTCAATAACTTATCTGCATCGTATTACACCCAGTATATAAAATCCTGATGGCTGCCATTTCAACAAATGCGTTCGAAAACAAAATAAAGTTTTTTTTTAACCCCCACCCGCCCCCTCCCCTTTTTCAACACCTATCTTGCATCTTGAGAGAGGGGACCTAAAATATTAATTATAACATTTTTCAATAAAAATGTTCTCAGAACATTCATTTATGACAGTAAAATTGAAGCCATTTGTAATTCCAAATTACACTAAAACAACAATCAAAAAATATCATTTAAGTTAGAATGTTATTATGTCATAAATTTCAAAAATTTATTACTTTGAGAATTACACTGTAATAAGCTATTCTGGCCCCAAGGAAATGAATTGTTTTGGAGTCTATTTCTTCTAAGTCTATGGTAATAAGACTTTTAAACAGCGGAATCATCGAATGTTTATGTCTATTTATAAGCAATTAATACTGAATGTATAAGAATTATAAACATATTGAAAAACGTCAATAAAACAAGTTTTATTTTTTTTAAGAAGAAAACGAACCAATATTGTTTTGTTGATGTTTTTCAACTTAAGTAATTCTTGCATAAAGGAAAAAATCCAAAATTCTTAAAATTTTAACCGGGGCGAGATGTAGTGGTTGAAAAATATTTCAAAGCTAAATTTGAAATATAATGTTTTCAAAATGTAGGAAAAAATTAGAAAGCCCATAGTATTATAATACATTTATCATGGGCAACACTGCGTTATTTAGTCTAGTAAATGTGTATAATTAGTTACTTAGGTTAGCTTTTTCTCAGGATGTATTCTTGAGAATTCAGAATATTTTGTCTTTTATCAAATACGAGTTTGACACCACTACTTTCTTTAAATATTAATGACCAAATTAGAACAAAATATTGTAACGCTGTTCTATTAAAAAAAATGTCTATAAATATTTATTTTAAAAGCAAATTCTCATAATCGAATTTATTGTATAGAAAACTATGTACCTGAAGTTTCGAACAGTCGCTTGAACGAATTTCATATGAAAAAGAAAAATTAATCGGCTTAGGCGTACAATTTTTCTGGTAATATTTGCTGGCAACCGCATGGTATCGTTGAAAAAATCATTTAATTTTTGTTAGAAACTACAAAATTTGGACCTAACACAGTTTTATATTTCAATAGAAGCTTTATTGTATTTAAGTTCGTGGTGACGTCTCATGACCAGCCATAACTGGGTTATATTTTTGTTATCTGTTATTATGTCACTAAACTAGACTCACAACTGCAACACCGCTGTTAAGGAGTTTTATTTATTCAAACAAATATACGAGTATAAGCATTAGGTATTCACATTTCAATAAATAGTATACAAATCTTGAGATTAAATTCTACATTTTATATTCCTTAATGAGAACCTACGAGTAACAGTTTTAAAAAAAATTACTGTCTTTTTCCTCCTAAATAAATGTACTGATTACTGAATTCAAGAAATAAAAAATCTATTTTAAAGTTTATATTTGTTAGACTAGTAGAGAAATACAGATCACAGTAAACTTAGTTTTCCACTAATTTTATTAACGTCATCCTCTAATCCAAAAAGGCTTAAAATTGTCAACGAGTTGGGCGCTATTTGTGTATGCCCTGCGTCTCTAACTAAATAACAAGGTATGCTATTCGCTTTAGCTTTTTCATATAATTCCTGCAAGTGCACCTCGTCGTTACCCTTTAGCACAATTTTTTTCTCCCTAAAAAAATATCAGACTGAGATAAGGCATGTACAAATAATCTTCATTACTATTTACCCTGTATATTCCCAACTACTTAGGTCTTCTTCCTTATTCTGTTCTAACATTTTCCTATAGAGCCCTAAACAAGCATGCCCTACCTTAAACAGAAATAGTTAGCTTCGAAATATATTAGTACAAAATGCCTATACTTGTGCTGCAATTTTTCCTACGCCCATTTTCAAGGAAGTGTTTACAACAAATGTCATTTTATAATTTACTTCTTCGCCTACACTCTCGTCTTCTGATTTTTCCACTACCCCTCCTTGGCCATCAGGTTCGTATTTGACTGTTGCTTCATTAGTTTCCTGTTCATATTCTTGATTGTTGAATACATAGTTTACAGCATGTTCCAGAGACTTATTGCCAGTGCAGAAGAGAGCCTGTAAAACATTCGCATTATTTGGTGGATGACCCAATTCTTTTTCAAGAGAAATTTACATTACTATTACCTCTGGGGCACACCGAATGCAAAATTGAATTAAATGTTTATTATTCTAGAAGAAAACATGCATAATAATGATTTTGGTACACCCTATACCCAAACCACTTACTTCAGTTGCAATGTTGGGTGGTATGCCCATTGTAACGAGTGTTTGTAAATGTTCTCGATTAGGTTCCCATTTTTCTTCCATATTAGCAAACAGTTTAGTTATGATATACAGCAAAATTTAATATTTTTTAAATAACAAGTATCAACTATCTCAACAAGAAAACATAACCTAACACTTCACTCTTCAGTCACTTCACTTCACTTCTTCACAAAACTTGGCATCAGAATCACAGATCACAGCTTCTGTGTCGGAATCATAGATTCCAGTATTACAGATCGCAGTTGTGGCAGGACACTTAGGACAGAACTAAATTCTGCCATTCTGTGGATTCATGGACTAGAAAAGAAAAAACACTTTCCCAAAGTGTGAATTAGTGAAATAGTGTTGCCCTGAGCTGTATTTCTTTGGCGAATCTTATATCAGTTTCAAATCATTTACGTGTATCACTTAGAACAGATCATAAATATTTGTCAAAGAAACATCATTTTGATTGGGTTCAGGCGCCAATTGCGAACATTACAGCCATAAGCTGTGCAGTTTGCTATATTTCTATTTTTATTACAAATTTAAAATGGATTGTAAGATTGCTTCTCTATCTATACTAAGATTTTAAACTTCAAGCATAGTTAATTACACTACATGCAACGATTGAAATAATAATTATTGATCATAATAAACCCATAACCCCATTTTATGACGTACTGATTTAAAAGTGATATATCTGATTCAACTAAAAAGCTAGGTCACATAGAAATGAACTAAATCATAAACTCTTATGGAAGGGGTAAAGTTCACTTTCCCAAAGAAACAACATTGGTTCACTTGGATCGAGCGGAATCGATTCCTGAGTGCCAAAGAAATACGGCTATTTTATGATTTTTACAAATTGTCATATAAATGAAAAAACAAGAGACCTTTTTTAATTGTAAACTTCAACGTTGTATATTTATGTTATGCCTTCCTCTTCAGTTGCCAATTACTTTTTTTTCAGAAATTCGTGTAAATCCTCTGCTGTTTTATATATTTTGTTTAGATCAAACGTTTTAAGACTTGCGAACCACATTTGAAAATTCTGAACAGTCCTTACTTCCAATATACACCTGGTCACGATCTAAATAAAATATCTAATCTAAAATGTGATTATGTGGTCTATACTAGTGATGGGCGATATTTTACTGCCGGTGATTAAATCACCGTGAATAGAAAATCACCGATAGCAACAGTGACGAAGGAAACAAAGTCACGGCGATTAGTGATTTTAATAGCGCATGATATATACTCTTCTGTACACTGGCATGATAAAAATAGCAACTACGAAATGGTGATTATGGATCGGACGTAATCGTAACATTTCGTAGATATGATCATTCATCTCAATTTCAAGCTGGGTATAGATATACACAAACCAGGTTGGGTCACTTCCTTAAGACGTCACTACTAGGAAAAGTCAGTAGTGCGTCTTGGCTGATACATGACGTGTGAATAAGTGAGCCAACCTCACGGTCAATAAACGATACGGTTACATCAATCAGCAGCTTTAGGACGAGAGAGACGCGGGGGGCGGGAAATCGAATGAAAGAGACAGACATATCTGATTTCCGTGCAGAAGACAGAGACAGAGACTCCAGTAGGGTTTACAGCCTACGTCACCTGTAGACACTACAAGCATCTTTGTCTCTGTCTTTTGCACGGACATCAGATATGTCTGTCTCTTTCGTTCGATTTCCCGCCCCCCGCGTCTCTCTCGCCATCAAACTGCTGATTGAGACAACCGTAGGGTTTAATGACCGTGAGCCAACCTGACCGGTGACCTCTCGTGCAATTATTCGAGGATGAAATAATTCCACGCATTGCCGATCCTTTAGAATGGTGGTAGAGGCATAGGTATAATTATCTAAAATTGTCAATGATAGCAAAAGAAAAAGTGTGTGCGCTAGGAACATCCGTGCTATGCGAACGATTATTTTCTAATACTGGATAAGTACTTAATGACAGAAGAAGCCATTTAAACGACAAAAAAACAAAATATGTTATTTTCAAATATGAATTATGAATCCTGTTCTAAGTTCTAATACTTTTGACTCATAAGCTTAAAATTATTATTTATTTTATGTTTAGTATTTATATATTTATTTAATTATTTTGTATTATACAAGTTGTTGCTATAAATGTAAAATTCACGTGTATTTACGTTTCCTATATTTATGCAGAGCAGTGATATATAAATCACGGCAAACGTATATCAAGCTCGCAGATTGCTTTCACTTTCAGTCTAAACCGCGATCGTAGTCGTCACTGTTTAAAACGCAGTGCAGATATGTAATGTAAGCAGGTCACGGCAAACTTATAACAGTTTACAGATTTTTGCGCTAAACCGCGATCGCAGTCACTGTTTAAAATCACCGTGATTCAAAAATAGCAGTCACTGATCACGGAGTGATTGAAAAATCGCGATATCGCTCATCACTACTGGGCCTCTATTCTTGACCGTGATAGAATAGAACGTTCCCCGGGGAGCGTTCCCCGGATTTGTTCTACTGCCGTTCTACTGCAAGCATTAAACTGTATTCTTGAACAGAAAGGAGGGAACAAAATATTAGGGAATGAACCGCAGCGTTGCCAAACTTATTCACCAATCATAGACGAGCAATTTCTGTCAATCGGCATAACCAAAGTTCATAACAATAACAATAAGAATATTAACAAACGTATTAAAAGACACGCAGAGCTGCTAGAACCTGAAAATGAAGCAGTGTTTTGAAAGATTCGGTGTAATAAAAGATAAGCGGCAATATAATTATTATATTTTGAAAAGAGATGTGAATGTTTTCATAGGTGCCGGGGTACCAATATGTATTCTTAAGAACAGAGTTGAGCTCAAAGTAGGTATTATTATTTGAAGAATAATGCTTTCCATAAGAAGACCACAAAACCCCAGTATAATATTATCATCAACGACGAGGAAATAATATGGAATCCTGCAGACATAGTGCAATTAAATATCTAGGAGTATAGTTAGATAAACGACTAACATGGAGTTACCATATCAATAAAAAACTTAATGATGGTTACGCAAGGTTATCAATGCTATATCCCATTATTAATAGAAAATCATAGCTCAGAGTTAAGTGCGCGACATTAATATATACATCAATCTTAAGACCATTGGTAACTTACGGCTGTGTGATAAGGGGAACTGCTAGCAAAACTAATAATAAAAAGGTGCAAACATTTCAAAATAAAGTGTTGAGATCTGATATAAATGCCCATTGGCTTATAAGAAAGTCAAATCCATCGAGAGCTTGACGTGCCACAAATTGAGGACTTTATGAAATCATGTGCAAACATTTTTCAAAACTATAAACAACTGTACAAGTACCAGAAATTTAAACCTAAATGAAAAGACTCGTAATAATAGGTTAAGAAAAAGACTACCACAAGATATCTTACTTCCAGTAGCGTTTCCGATTGATATTAATATCAATATTCTTCTATTGTTATGTTAAACTAAATATTTTGTTTCTGTTCTTTATTTTATTTTCAATTGTTATGTACTGTCTTACTACAACACACTACCATTAATTTGTTGATCTGGTATTTTCAAATAAACAAAAAAAAATGCTACCTATTATTATTTAAAATATATTTTGTACATAGTTTGTACAGACAGGGAAGATTTCTATTTATTTAACGTCGACCTATTTCCGCTACCAGGGCCTATCACCGATGCCAGGAGATTGGTTACCCCCAACCTGAAAATTTTGCTGAACCTCTTCTCGTAAGAAGAGTAGGGATCTTTTACTTGCCTAACATTTAATAGACAAGGGACCGATTGCTTTACAACTCTAAGATCTCTATTAAATCATGGAAAAAGGGCTTAGTCAGACAGAACAATGTCATAAATTTTTCATTTGATAATAAAAACTGATCTCTGGAAGAATCTCTCTCAACAGTCTCTACCTCTAGGAACTCTTGAGAATTGTTCACGTTGTAGATTATTTCGTCCCAATATATTATTTCAGGCAGATTCATCTTTATATTAAGTCCAAAATAACAAGAATATTAATTAAAAGTGAAATAAAACATTCAGTTTTTGACAACATTCACTTTTCTAGGTTAGAAAAGCAGAAAATGGCGGCATTCCCCGACTGGTCCCTGAAAATAACCAAGAGAACTGGGTCTCTATTCTTGACGGCAGTAGAATAGAACAATCGAGAGAAAGTGGGCGTGTCTCTATTGAAATTCACAAAACCGTATTCTTGAACTTATTTCTATCGTCGCTTCTATCAAAAACTGATCCCCGATACTTCTCTTGGTTATTTTCAGTGAACAGTCGGGGAATGCCGCCATTTTCTGCTTTTCTAACCTAGAAAAGTGAATGTTGTCAAAAGCTGAATGTTTTATTTCACTTTTGATTAATATTCTTGTGATTTTGGACTTAATAAAAAGATGAATCTGCCTGAAGTAATATATTGGGACGAAATAATCCACAACGTGAACGATTCTCAAGAATTCCTAAAGGTTGAGAGAGAGAGATTCTTCCTCAGAGATCAGTTTTTATTATCAAATGAAAAATTTATGACATTGTTCTGTCTGACTAAGCCCGTTTGCCAGGATTTAATAGAGATCTTAGAGATGTAAAGCAGTCGGTCCCTTGTCTATTAAATGTTAGGCAAGTAAAAGATCCTTACTCTTCTTACGAGAAGAGGTTCGACAAAATTTCCAGGATGGGGGTAGCCCGCCTCATGGCATAGGTGATAGGCCCTGGTAGCGGAAATAGGCCGACATTAAATTAAAAATCTTCCCTGTCTGTACAAACTATGTACAAAATAAATTTTAACTAATAATAGGTAGCATTTTTTTTTTGTTTATTTAAAAATACCAGATCAACAAATTAATGTTATACATGGTAGTGTGTAGTAAGACAATAGATAACAATTGAAAATAAAATAAAGAACAGAAACAAAATATTTGGTTTAACATAACAATAGAAGAATATTGATATTAATATCAATCGGAATCGCTACTAGAAGTAAGATATCTTGTGGTAGTATTTTTCTTAACCTATTATTACGAGTCTTTTCATTTAGGTTTAAATTTCTGGCACTTACACAGTTGTTTATAGTTTTGAAAAATGTCTTAGCACATGATTTCATAAAGTTTTCAATTTGTGGCAGGTCAAGCTCTCGATGGATTTGACTATTTCTTATAAGCCAATGGGCATTTATAGCAGATCCCAACACTTTATTTTGAAATGTTTGCGCCTTTTTAATATTAGTTTTGCTAGCAGTTCCCCTTATCACACAGCTGTAAGTTACCGATGGTCTTAAGATCGATTTATATATTAATGTTGTGCACTTAACTCTGAGCTTCGATTTTCTATTAATAATGGGATATAGCATTGATAACCTTGCGTAACCATCATTAAGTTTTTTATTGATGTGGTAACTCCATGTGTCGTTTATCTAAGTATACTCTTAGATATTTAATTGCACTGTCTGCAGGATTCCATATTATTTCCTCGTCGTTGATGATAATATTATTGGGGTTTTGTGGTCTTAGGGTAAGCATTATTTTTCAAATAATAATACCTACTTTGGGCTTAACTCTGTTCTTAACAATACATATTGGTACCCCGGCTCATATGACATTCTCATCTCTTTTCAAAATATAATAATTATATTGCCGCTTATTTTTTATTACACCGAATCTTTCAAAACACTGCTTCATTTTCAGGTTCTAGCAGCTCTGCGTGTCTTTGAATATGATTGTTAATATTATTGTTATTGTTATGAACTATGGTTATGCAGATAACCGATGTCGATTGTCAGAAATGACAGAAATTACTCGTCTATGATTGGTGAATAAGTTTGGCAACGCTGCGGCTTATTCCCTAATATTTTGTTCCCTCCTTTCTGTTCAAGAATACAGTTTAATGCTTGCAATAGAACGGCAGTAGAACAAATCCGGGGAACGCTCCCTGGGGAACGTTCTATTCTATCACGGTCAAGAATAGAGGCCCTGTAGTGTTGGGCGAATTCGAATTAAAATACTCGGTTAATCCGAGTATCGAAATACTCGCTTGATTCCGAGTATTAAAATTTCATCCGAATAAAATATACTCGGACTAATTTTAAGTACAAAACAAAAAACAACTGTCAATCGTGCACTTGGATGATAAAATGTTTTTTAGATTTCTCCCCCCCGCTCATCGATTCTGAGATCTGGGGAGAAAAATTACTAACAACAGTGTCACTTGCATTCGCTTTACCCACGATCGCAATTCCTGTTGACAGAGTGATTGAAAAATCGCGATATCACCTATAGTGAAAATTTAATTCGACATCGGATGATTAATCCGAATATTCTTGTCATCCGATTCCGTGTAATCCGAGTACCGAAATCATCCGAATATCTGCATCACTAAAGAGAAGCATGAGGGATCAGTTTTTGATAGAAGCGACGATAGAAATAAGCAGTGTTACCAATTGGTGGGTATTTACCCGAATTGCGGTGATTTTAGTGATGTGTGGGTATTTTGGTGGGTAATGGCTTCATGTGGGTAATATGCGGGTATTTTGAGATCTGGCACCAGTGAGCTTTATACATACTGGAGTGAGCTTGAAAATAAGGAGAAGCTCGCAGCCGCAGGTTCTCTGTCTCTGTTGCCTAATACACAGTTTAACAAGTGCGAGGGAGACACAGAAACTTTCCCCTATTGTTCGAGTTCACTCCATTGGCTATTTTTTTAGAGATCAAGGACTTCAAAGATACTCAAAGATACCTCGACTTGATTGGCTGTTTGGTGATTGCAATCAGTTCGTTCAGCATGAAAGAAAACAGCTATTACGTGGCGCTGTGTCATTACTCTATTATATTTATTTTTGTATTATATTTATATTTTGTTATTACATTGTTAGAGTTTTGTTATTTGTTTAATAGTTTCTATTGAGTTTTATATATACACATTAAGTTATGTATTTATATTGTTTTATTATCTTCCCATTCCTTCGTACGAGCATCACTATTAAATCGGTAAAAAACGTTAGCACCAAACCAAGGCACAAACAATCAAAAAAATTGCAATGCCTATGTTTTTCCAGTGTGGGTATTTTGGTGGGTAATTTTATATAATTGGCGGGTAATGCGGGTATTTTCTTTGTGATTTTGCGGGTATTTAAAATCTTCTCGTTGGCAACACTGGAAATAAGTTCAAGAATACGGTTTTGTGAATTTCAATAGAGACACGCCCACTTTCTCTCGATTGTTCTATTCTACTGCCGTCAAGAATAGAGACCCTGCTGGTAGCAGAATGGCGCGCTTCAGTTTCTTAATTAGGTACGGTTGATGCGTGGCATAATGTTTATACAGACAATTAGGGAATCCAACGACCTGTCAAAATATGGCAAACACGGGTTTATTTTTACTAAATTCCGGAAACGGAACCAAGTCAACAGAAAAACACAAACGTTTAACGAATGAAAATGAACGTTTGCCCTCGACGCCTACAGGTACAGACGCCATGTTGGATGTCACGTGGTTTGGATTGCCTAATTAATCGAGGTTTACACAGACCTTAAAATTATTAGGCTGATCATGCATGGATCTTCCGAGAAGTAAACCTCAGAAAAAATATCAGTACACTAATACCTCCGTTGCATAGTAATACCCAATAATACCTGGGTATTTTGTGATAATACCTAATAATACCTCAAAATATACCTAATAATATCTAATAATAATACCTGTAATAATACGCAATAATACCTCATAATTCAACGGTATTAAATTTTGTAGTAATACCTGGGTATTTCTTAGTAGCATATACTCCTAAATTAGGCAATCCAACAACCTGTCAAATTATTTTGGCAATATGGCGTTGTGGGCAAACCAGGGTGTAAGGCAAACACGGGGTTTATTTTAATTAACTCGCGGAAACGTAGCAAAGGCAACCGAAAAACAAACTCTTTAACAAACGTTTAACGAACGAAAACAAACGTTTGCCAGACGTTTGCCCACAACGCGTCACGTGGTTTGGAGTGCCTAATTAATACTAATTAATTCCCACTAAAAGATGATAGTACCTCAATATGAAAAGCACAAACTAAACCAAATGTCTCTGATTGTTAGTTTGATGTAAAAAGGACATTTTTGTTTATATATGCTGCACGAACGGATGGATATGTATATGTAGAGAGATATTTACATTTATATAAATGTGCCGATCAAATGTAATATACTCTACGTTTACCTAGATTTTTACGCATTTGTAGTGGGTATAATAATAAAGTGCCCAGGTAGCAAGGGTAGGTACGTTATAATGACGTCAAAATCTGGTGATTCTGATCAAAAAGACGTCAGGGCACTAAAAATCGACGACATAATAACGTCTTATAAATGACATTGAAATGACGTGCTACACATCATGTCATATTGTCGTTTTTTTTTCAATTAAATTTATTTATATTTTATCGGATTACAAACTTTAAAACTCGCTAATGGCATATCGTAAGCAGAGTGTAAAATTTAAAAAAATAAACCGTGTCGTGAGTCGTGAGGGATAAGTATTGGCGTTTTTAATCGAGGATAATGTTTTTTTACAATATCCAAAATAATTTATATTCGAAAGAGTTTGCAAAGATTCGGCAGTTTATTTGTGCAGATATCGAGTTCTTTTAATAATAAAATTAGATTAAAATGCATTAAAAAGCAAAATCTAGCCGTTGCGTGTTCCACTATAAACCCATACAGCACACCAAATAACGATTACGAAGTGTTCGCATTGTGACGATGTATCTAGATGCAGACACAAGGTTACACAATTCCACGATGTAAATGTGCTACGTTTACACATTGTAGGCAAACACGTATGCACAAAGGTTAAACGTCCGCCTCACAATGTAGCCACAGTATACCATTTACATACACACAAATAATTTGATCCACAGTGTGTTATCGGATGCACAGTGATTGACTTCCTAATGTGTCAGACGAATGACGTCTTATGCTAGACGTTAATTTTTTCAGGTTATATTTGGTAATCCCCCCACAGGTTTTTAGCAATGGGAACATATAAAACTACATACTAGTTAGTAAGTCTACTTGATAAAAATAAAGTAATTAATGCATATACGTTTTGTCCTATGAATTTATTTGTTAGCCATCCGTATATTTTATTTACATTAACTATCTAATATTGTTTACCATCACTCCAATTTCTTCTCACAAGGGTTGCCTGTAAATTATAATGTTATTTATTATTATTAAGTTATTAAATTCATTTTTACTTACCTTTGCCAATTGCGGTGGGTAGGGATCGAACCTACACGTTTCTGTTGTCCGTATTATAGTACTGACGCTTCTACCAACTGAGCTATCGTGGTGATTGTTATTTCGGATGCTAAAAGCAGTATTTATGATGTGTATGAAGTCTTTATTATGTGTGAAATTGAATTTCTAGCCTTATTTAAAATATATGAAAATCTTTCAAGTTCTCTTTTTTTTTCTATTTTTTACGTGTTCCCAAACCTGAATTTTTCGAGTTACTAGTATTTTTATTTATTTATAATTATTAAGACCTTATTTAATTTAATTAAACTGTCACCAGTGTCACCTGAGTTAAGAATTAAAGTTTTAAGTTGAAGTACTTATACAAACCTGGGAAACGTGTTGGAGAAAAAACGGTCAGGTATAATATATCATTTACAACATAAATAGAATATTTAATGGTCTAAAACAGACCTAAAATTGAAAAGAAGTATATTCGTACATCGGTTTTATAAGCAATTATTACCTTGAAAAAAACAACTGAAAGTTTTTTCGCAACTATTTTAACAAAAAAAAAAAAAAAGACAGAGTGAGCACGGATCGAACCGCGTACCTTTTGCCTCGCCGCCTAATGTTTAACTCACTCAACCACTGACTTCTGTTTGAATACCTGCTTAAAGACTTTATAGTAGAACACCCAACGACTAGATTTTGCTTTTTAATGCATTTTAATTTAATTTTATTATTAAAAGAACTCGATATCTTTAAAACTGCCGAATCTTTACAAACTCTTTCGAATATAAATTGTTTTGGATATTGTTAAAAAACAAAAATGCCTGCTGTATGTGTGGCTATGACCACTCTTATAGAGAAAGAGGACACATGAGATACACATGGCTGGTATGCTCACGCTGACGCTTTGCGCGCGCACACTGTTCCATGCTCGAATAGTCGAATGTAGACACGACAAGACACAACTAAAAAGTGTATATATAGTTATTTGTATCATGTATATATATCGCACTTTTATGTGGTGTATGCAGTAGGCACAAGTATTATATAAAGCATCACACATACATATGACTTAAACCTTGTAGGCATCTTCTACGGACGTCAAATTGCAACTTTCTAATGATCCTTCTTTACGTTATATAAAAATGTTTAGAATCTTGAGTGCATACAGTATACAATTATTAAACGTTGTATCACATAAATCTGTCAATATAAACATAAGTGTATCTCATATGTGTACGTCAGTACTAGTTTAACAATTAGATCTACCTTAACATATTTTGTTTCTCATGTATATATCTTGTAGAGACGTAATTACAATTGGACGTGCTGTTTGGGAAGTCTTTAAGTAAGTACTCTTAGAAAGGTTAGTGGTCGAGTGAGTTAAGACGTCGACTTGCAAGTCACGAGGTCGGCGGTTGAGATCTCTATGCACGTTGCCACGACATAACCCCACTAGCGGACTTCGTCCGGGAAACTTCCCAGAACTTCTATCAATTCAAATTATGGGCGACAGTCCGCTAACCCGAGACATTACACGAATCAGACAGCATACTTTTCGACCTGAAACACCCATTACCATACCAGGCGTTGCCTATCTTTCGGCAACCTCCCTAGCCAAATCTTTCCTATACCAGTGACGTAGCCAGGGGGGGGGGTCCTGGGGGTCCGAAATTTACTGACATTTGTATAATTGATAGACATGATATTTATATAAAATTATTATTGATTTTATTTTCGGTTTTAGTCAAAAATTTTTTTTGGCCGATTACAGATTACAATTTATTGCCGCAATATTGACAGTCAAAGGTATAAAACCTTGTGGAGTCATGAGTAAATTCGATTTATTTTTATTACTATCCAAGCGAAATCCACATTACATTGCGCATAGTCGCCATCAGTTACTTGGAATATAAGTTGTTGAATAGTTCAACTAAAGGACTCCGCACAATTCTTATGCAAATTGGCGTACCTACAACAGTCAAATTGACTGAATTTTTAATATGTTGTATATGTATGTGACTTATTTCCGATCAAAAACCGTCATGGACTCATCTTGATCTATATAGTCTAGTCTCGTCTAGTATTCGAGATACAACTATAAGTAAATTCTTGTAAAATTCTATATATCTTGTCGAACTTTTAATTTATTGATGGGGTGTTTGTTGTTAGAGGTCAAAGAAGCAATTTCCGAAAGTTTTTCAATTAAAGTTTTTTGATCAGGAAGACACATACTTACCTACTTACTTACTTTATGCAAAAAATGTTTTAGCCAATATGACCAAATATTATTTTCACTTGTTATTTTTCTACAGATTTCCCTGCGCCTTCGCCAACATTTTTCAAACTTTAATTTTTTCTACGCTATTTTTATTAAGTAAAACAACAAATGTTTTTAGTGCAAAATATTATAAAGGGCTATTAGAACGAATCACGCACCACAATATAAAATGTATGAAAAAAATCATGAATTCGAAATTATTTAAATTGTACAAAAGGTCATTCTTGTACATTTCCTGAGCAGTAGTATCTCGGAAACTAGACATAGGATCGAGTTGGGCCCATGAGAGTTTTTGATCAGAAAGTCGAAATCTACAACATATTAAAAATTCAAGCAATTTGACTGTACGCCAATTTACATAAGAATTGTGCGAAAGCTACATAACAATACCTACATAATATACTTACAAAAAAATTTTCGGACCCCCCCGAATAAAAATCCTGGCTACGTCATTGCCTATACCCATACTTCCATTTCACCATCCTTTATCCTTTCACCCTCAAACCCCTTTCTATTCCCTTTATTCACCTCATTTTTGTCATTTTGTTAATTTTTGTTCTTTTGTCCCTTTTTGTTCTTCTTCCAAATCCCCTTTCGACCAATAACTTCTTGCAAATCCAAACTTTTTAAATCATAATTTCCCCTTCACCCTACCTTTCCGAAGGCAGGCAGACCATCGGATGAAGATTGTGACTTATTCAAATGGGTTTTTTCATTGAGTTTTTCTGGTATCACCAACCAAGCTTTTAAAAAACAGTGCGCGTGTGTTTGTGCGCGCGTCCCTAACCACAGTTTTTAATTTAGCTTTAATTAGTTATACGTGTTTTTAAATTTCCTTTGGTTATAAATATCCAAATTGTTAGGTTTAAGTCTTTTTTTCCCTAGACAGGAGACCCATTAATTGTCGTTCAAGCCCGAGTCGAACCCGCTTCATCCGACCGCACATTCACCACGACGCTGCAAGACGTGGTTGGTCGGTCGGCTCTGAACCGGGATTCGACTCTGGCGCATATTTGTAAACCTAATTATAAATAAATACTTTCGAATTGAACTGAATTGAATTGAGGTCGGCGGTTCAACCACTGCTCCGTTGTTTTTTTTGCTAAACTAATTCCGAAAAAATTTTTTATTGTTTTTTCTTTAAGGTAATAATTGCTTATAAAACCGATGTACGAATGTAATTTTTTTCAATTTTAGGTCTGTTTTAGACCATTAAATATTTTATTTGTGTTGTAGATATCGATATTATACCTTTACCGTTTTTTCTCCAACACGTTTCCCAGGTTTGTATAAGTACCTCAACTTAAAAACTTAAATTCTTAAAATAGTTCATGTACTGGAAGTATGTACATTTTATGTCCATATAGGGACAGGAGATGGACGTCCTGGTTTTTTAATTTTACAATGTTTTTGTTTACATTTGACCGATATTTCTGTAAAGTTTGTAGTTTATTTTTTATAGTAATTTATCATTAGTAATTTAATTTTAATATTTCTTGTAAATTATTAATGATATTATTTGATACTAAACATTTATTAAACAGTCAAATACTTTTTACATTTGAAATAAATAGTTATTTTATTCAACTGTACAGTCTTTAAGTAAATACTAATAAGCTAGGGTAGTGGCCGAGTGAGAGAACATCGAGTTACAAAGGACGAGGTCGACGGTTCGATCCCTGCTCATTCCGGTTTTTTTTTTTAAATTAATTGGAATGTACAAATATTGTCCAAATTTGTGACATTTGCACGTCCCTCGGCTGCCCGTCGGATGCACTTTGGACCAAAACCGAACGTCCATCGGATGTCCTGTATGTCCGTCGAGGACGTCCTTCAGATGTCCACAGGACAATGTTGTGCTATTAGGGTAACAAACGAATTCATAGTACAATATTTATGCATTAATAATTACTTCATTTTTATCAAGTAAAATACTTATATGTCCAAAGTTGTACTTTTTCGTAAAAAGCGCCCTGAATAATATATCTATATAAAAAAGTAGAATCTCCATATATCGTACTTTATGGATGGATAAATATTATTGTACACTGTTGGCAAATTGAAGGATGGCCAGCAGAGCTGGGCAAATATGTACTTACAAATACCTCATAAGTATTTAAATACTAGAAAGTATTTAAATACCGAGTATTTAAATACTTCTTGCAACGAGTATTTGTATTTATACTTGCAAATACTTTATCTGAAATATTTACTACTTAGTATTTGTGAAAATGATCCTAAAGTATTTATAAATACTTAAACTATTTAAATACCTGGGAAGTATTTAAATACTTCTCAAAAAGTATTTAAATCCTTTTATGACAGTATTTAAATACTTTCAGAAGTATTTGAATCTCAAAAGTATTTAAATAAATACAACAAATATAATCAAATACACCAGGGAGACAGGCAGATACTCGTCAATAATCAAGACATGTACTATACTATGTAGTTAATAAATACATTACATCATTCAGTCTTCAGTCATTCACGTCTAACTAAATAATTTTTTTAATGAGTTCGTGAAAGTGTATAGAATAATATCCTAAAAAGTTTACATTCCGCTCGGATGCAGAACATACAAAATTTTTAAATTAAGTCAGGGTAGAAAAAAACAATAAATACAGGTGAATATGCCACATATTTCTGAACAGAAAATGTTCTAATAAAATTTATCGCTAAAGCCACGGTATTCCTGAAAAAAAAATAATTAAGTAACTTTGTCACTCTGCGCGGCCAAGTGCACGGTTAAATGCATACTACGGAACCTCTAAAAATTCTTAGCAGTTCTAACGAGTAAAATAAAGCTTTCTTCTCTTTCTGATTACACGTTTTTAACATTTTTCTTAGTGAATAGGAGGACAAATAGTGACTCTGGAGGGAAAATATATAATTATCAACGCATACACAGACACCACACATAGCCGCTGAATCGCTCGCATGAATTTTTACGTGCCTTACTGTATTGTATTTATTACAGGTACACCCCAGGTAGCAAAGGCACGTGAAAATGACGTGAAAAAATGGTCAGGAGTGACGAGAATGACGAGTTAGATGACGTAAATGAAACGTGAAAATGACTTCCTAATGTCTCAGACGAATGACGTCTTTTTCAGGTTATATTTGGTAATCCCCCCCACAGGTTTTTACTAATAGGAACATATAAAACTACATACTAGTTAGTAATCTACTTGATAAAAATAAAATAATTAATGCATAAATAAGTTTTGTCCTAATGAATTTGTTTGTTAGCCATTCGTAATTTTATTTACATTAACATATCTAATATTGTTTACCATCACTCCAAGTTTTTCTCACAAGGGTTGCCTGCAAATTATAATGTTTATTAAGTTATTAAATTCATTTTTACTTACCTTTACCAATTGCGGAGCGTAGGATTCGAACCAACATGTTTCCCGTTGTCCGATTACAGTACTGACGCTCCAACCAACTGAGCTAGCTTGGCGACCGCTATTTCGGATGCTAAAAGCAGTATTTATTGTGGTGAATGAAGTCTTTATTATGTGAAATTGAATTTCTTGCCTTATTTAAAATATATGAAAATCTTTCAGATTCTCTTTTTTCTTTTCTATTTTTTTACGTGTTCCCAAACCTGAATTTTTCGAGTTACTAGTATTTTTATTTATTTATAATTATTAAGAAGAACTTATATTTAATTTAATTAAACTGTCACCAGTGACACCTGAGAAGTACGAGTACTTGTTGAACAACGTAATTATTACATTTATTCAGTGGCGGTTCGTAAAAAAAATATTTTAAAAAGGTATAATATCGACATTTACAACATAGAATATTTAATGGTCTAAAACAGACCTAAAATTGAAAAAAAGTACATTCGTACATCGGTTTTATAAGCAATTATTACCTTAAAAAAACAACTAAAATTTTCGCAATTATTTAAAAAAAAAAAAAAAAAATGGAATGAGCAGGGGTCGAACCGCCGACCTAGTGACTTATAACAACAACAACAACAATAATATTTTATTTTAAGTTCAAGCACAATATATGTGCCTCACCGGATCCTAGCCCGGAGCCAGCCAGACAACCACGGCGAACATCGCCGAGGTGGGTGTGAGGCTGGGTGGGGTAGGTCCGATTCGGCTTGGAAATAAATTCGAGGGGGGGTGCTAGAAGCTCCTGTCTGCCACGGGCTGACTTAAAAACTAGATTAAAATTTTTGATGTGTCCACATGGACCTAAAGGTAACTTAAAAATAAACACAACACTAAGAACACTAAAATCGTAGGCGAGCGCACTTCGTAATTTTGATTGTTGATACGGGGAACACAACTAAACGAAAAAACCCGTTCGAACAAATGACGACCTTGTGGTCTGATCGCCGACAAGGAAGGTAGGGTGGAAATAAAATTGTGGTTTAAAAAATTAGGATTTACATAAGTTTTCGGCCTAGAGGGAATTTAGAGAGACAAAAAAGAAATGAAAATAACAAAAAGGATAAAAGAACAAAATTGTACAAACATAAATGGGAAGAAAGAGGGATTGGAAAGATGTAAAGTTGAGGAAAGATAAGAGTAAGGGTAAGGGTATTGGTAAGTTATCGTAGAAGAAAGTGTGGCTAGGGGAGCTGCCGAAAGATAGGCAACGCCTGACTTATAAGACGACGCCTTAACACATTCGACCACCGAGCTCTTTAAGAATGCTTACTTAAAGGCTTTACAGTTGAACAGCGACGGCTAGATTTTGTTTTTAATATATTTTAATCTATAATTTTATTATTAAAAGAACTCGAAACCTGCACAAATAAACTGCCGAATCTTTGCAAACTCTTTCGAATATAAATTATTTTGGATATTGTTAAAAAACATTATCCTCGAATAAAAACGCCAATAATTATCCCTCACGACACACGGTTTCTTTTTTTTAACTTTACACTCTGCTTACGATAACAAAATGCCATTAGCGAGTTTTAAAGTTTGTAATCCGATAAAATATAATTAAATTTAACACCGAAAAAAGACGACAATATGACGTGATGTGTAGCACGTCATTTTAATGTCATTTATAAGACGTCATTCTGTCGTCGATTTTTAGTGCCCTGACGTCTTTTTGACCAGAATCACCAGATTTTGACGTCATTATAACGTACCCTTGCTAGCTGGGACCTATCCACATTTCAGCTATATCCAATGGATTCCTTATACATTTGTTAATGTATTGGAAAAGTTCCAGAATTTATATTCAAAACAATCAAAAATATTTTCATAAGATCGTGAAAATCGCAATTTCTTATCATGATCTGATTGATCATACTTTCGGAAAAATGCATACAAGTAAACGAATTTGTATTTGACCATTCGAAAAAGGTACATTTTTTCCGAAATAGTGATATTTTATTTTTTTTCAATGGGTCAAATTCTCGGCAAGTTACAACCTTCAATATACCTATATATATTTATCAAAAAAATCATCAACCAAGGAAATTAAAATGATTTGAAATGTACTATCCACGTTACTACAATTTAACAAACCATAATTAATTATGAAGTGTACATACTTTTTAACAGATCTCAATGAAGAAAGAATTTTTTTGAAGGGCTTTTACCTTTTTCTATATTTTTTATTGCGACGATTGAGTTCGGGCGTGATATATATATATATATATATATATATATATATATATATATATATATATATATATATATATATATATATATATATATATATATATATATATATATATATATATATATATATATATATATATATATATATAAGTATGTTTTTCCCATCCAACCTTTGCTTGTATTGTGTAAAACAAAAAAGCATCAGAAAGCTGCAATTTCAATCTTTTAAATGAAACAACACTGATGTAGGTTGAACAAATTCTGATTTAGTAATATGTAATTCAGTGCGTCGGTGTCACAGGCATGCGTACTCAAGCGCGCGCACGCATGTATCTCGCTCCGAGTTATAACGTTAGATTTGATTATTTTTTCCGGGAAAATCGTGGCTTTAGCGGTAAATTTTATTAGGACATTTTTTTGTTCATAAATACATGATCTAACCATCTGTATTTTTTATTTTTCCTAGTTTGACTTAATTTCAAAATTTTGAAAAAATGGATAAAAAAAAAATTTTTTTCACATTTTTTTTATGTTCTACATCCAAGCGAAATATAAACTTTTCAGGATATTATTCTATACACTTTCACGAACTTATTAAAAAAAATTATTCAGTTTGCAAATTTTTGTAGGTAAATACCTACATCGACTGGGCTAAAGTTTAGCCATTAAAGGCTATTTTTACACTTAACTATGCTTCAAAATATTTCAGTGTTATCAAAGTATTTAAATGTTCAGAAAGTATTTAAATACTAAGTTGAAACTATTTAATTACTTTTGTTATTTATTATTTAAATACTTTTATCTTTTGAAAATACTTGATATTTAAATACTTTCAATTTTCTGAAAGTATTTAGTATTTAATATTTAAATACTTTTTCAAAGTATTTGCCCAGCTCTGATGGCCAGCTGCTGGCCGGTGGGACATTTCGCCAAAGGTCCGCTTGTGGCTGCCCATAAAAGTGCCAATTATGATAAAGCTGGCGACGGTGCGTGTGCCCATTTATGTGCCAATGATGAGTGTTTGCTGGGTAACTAGTATGTAGTTTTATATGTTCCTATTACTAAAAACCTGTGGTGGGATTACCAAATATAACCTGAACAGACGTCAAATTAACGTCTAGCATAAGACGTCATTCGTCTGAGACATTAGGAAGTCATTTTCACGTTTCATTTACGTCATCTAACTCTTTATTTCTCGTCACTCCCGACCATTTTTTCACGTCATTTTCACGTTCCTTTGCTACCTGGGTGGTAGCAAATTAGGAAAATTAATTAATCCCTGTAGTATCTTTATGTAAAACTAACAATTTTTTTGTAATGTAGAGAATTGGCAGATGTATTTCAGTTTTTAAATTCAGTTATTTACTTTGACTATCAATCAGTAAGGATAAGATAAAACCGTCAAACGATCAATAATTATATCGACATTTTCAATATTCAATAATAAATAATACATATTAGATCCTATTCTTCTCGGGGTCCTCGGGGGGAGGGCAATTTCCCTTGGTGCCCCCCTGGATCCGCCCTTGGTCAGAACAACACATATTGTTATATTATCTCCGCATTGGCGTAATTTCAGCAATTTTATTGGGTAGGCAGGGATTTTGCCTAATTGTATTGAAAACCTTTCGACTTGATTGGCGTAAATGTCATACTTATTATTTTTTCCGGAAGAATTTCGGAATTCGCCAGATTTGCCTTAAACAGTTTAATGTTCTTTCAAAATATTGGGTGGGCAGTTGCCTACCCTTGTCCCTCCCCCCCGAATTACGCCTATGATTATCTCGGACACGGACATTATTGTCATAAGACGTCTGCTAAGACCTAAAATTAGAAAATTTAACTAGTATTGTGGTTTATTTATCGCTATATGAATATAAAATATAATTAACGTCCGATTATTGCAAATATTTTTATTTGATGATGTGTATTTTTGCGACTAGATTATTAATTGGCTTCCGTCTTCCATGTTGCCAGAATTCAGAGTTTGAAAGTTTGAATTTGAAGATAAAGATCTGTCCTGAACCACTTGAACTCCAACAATAGATACTTACAATAAAATTGCATTAAATGCTTATAAGGGCAACGTTCAAAAAAAATTTCACTAATGTCAATTTCCTTCATTTTGAACAGTTTTCTGTAAAATTATTTTAATTGCATTATTCAAATGTGTATTTTAACGCTGAATGTATGAAATAATAGATGCCTGACAACATTGTATTATTTTCATATATTTTCCGTTTCATGTTTCATCGTTCATTCTTCATTCGATCTAGTGACGTCAGACGTATGCATTTAGAACCGGTGATAAAAAATTATAAGAAAACTACATACAAATTAGGTAAAAAATGTCTAAACCAAAGGTTTTAGTGCTTGGAGGTAACTATTTTTATAGGATATAAATGTGTACTAAACTAAAACGAAATTATATAACCTAATTTTTTTTTAGGTTGTGGATTTGTTGGTCGTAACCTAGTGTCTTATTTAGTGCAAAATGATCTAGTAAGTGCAATAAGGGTTGTAGATAAAGTACCACCCCAAGTTGCCTGGTTAAATGAGCCTCATACGAAGGCTTTTAACAACCAAAATGTCGAATTTAAAAGTGCTAATTTAATTAACCCAGGTCTGATAGAGAACTAATTTGTCAAGTTAGATTAACTATTAGTTTTTATGTTTTAGAATCTTGTAAAAATGCATTCCAAGCTTCTGACGGTACAACTTGGGATATTGTAGTTAATTGTGCTGGAGAAACTAAACCAGGACAAACCGATCCCGTTTACAATGAGGGTATACTAAAATTAAGTTTAAATTGTGCTAAAGAGGCCTCTCTTCATAATGTTAAACATTATGTTGAATTGTCTTCTGGCAATATGTATTCATCCGACAAAGTGCCTCACAAAGAAGATGGATCTGTTGAACCATGGACCTTCGTAGCAAAGTGGAAAAGACAGGTAAATAAATAAATACCTACTTATTTAATGTCAGACATTAATTTAGTAAGTACCTAAATCATTCTGGACAAGTGAATCTGATAAAATTCCATTTTTTTAGGTTTTTAATTTAAATTAAAAAAAACTACCTAAGTACTAAAGGAAATAATATTTCAAAATTCAATGCCCTGACTTGTGCAGTGACTATTCAATTGACACATAAAATACATAGGTATCTAAAACAATTTTTCCCCCAGTGTCATACACCGAACCAAAAATATTCTGCCCATAAGACACTTTTGATTTATTTAGGATTTAAAAGTGCTTTAATATGTTCAATAAAACGATATTGGTTTTAAAGTTACCTTAAGATAAAGTAAAACTTTTTAAAGACCACTTATTCTTATGCAAGAATTTAATGCACTCTTTAAATTAGAATAAAAACACTATTTACTCTTAATGCCCTATTGATCTTATAGTGGTTTTATAATACTCTTGACACTGGCTATTTTAAAACTAATTTGCTTTTTTAAAGGATTAAATAGCAAGTTGGTTTTAAAACAATCCATTTTGAAACAAATAGTTTTAATGTAGGTTTATGGTGTACCCCTGATGTACTCATTAAAACCCGTTAAGAAAACTATTTTATCTTAAGCCTATATGCTCAATAAAATTCCACATTAAATCCAACAACACAATTGTTACTTTTTAAAGAGTACATTAAGAATATTTTAAAGCTCAAAGGTTTTAATTTAGTCAATTTGTTTAAAAGAAATGCCTGTTGGATTTTTGACGACTTTATTAAAACTGATTCTACCCCCTCCTCATTCGGAGAAAACGCCATCTTCTCAATAAGCTAATTTAGTGAACCAGTGCTGTCCGCGTGTACCTACTTTATACGTGAAAGAAAATTAGAACACATATTTAAAATGGAAAATATTAGCGTCAAGTACTGTAACAAAATGTAACAGTAATATGCAAAACATTATTTACCATCTGTAATAATTCAAATAAATTGTCCAGCGACCTTGATATTTTTAACTGTCGCCTGATGGATATAAGATCTAAAATATTGGATTAAATATTTGGTTGTTCTGTTACCTATTTTTGTTTTTCTTATTAGTTAGTATGTTTTGTATTTCTGCTAATTCCTGTTCTGTAATTGGGTACTTGTACCTGTTGAACAATGTATGTAAAAATAAATAAATAAATAAAACCTATTTTTTAATTAAATTAGGCACATAAAAAATGAAAATGCATTAGGCACATAAAAAATGAAAATGCACCAAATGCAGCAATCACAAAACCGGCACAATTTGTAAGGTTGGGATTTCATTCGCGCACCAGACCACTTTAAATCAAAAAGGCCACGAGTTTGAACATATTAAAGCAACTCAGTTTTAAAATGAAGAGTAAATAGACGTCTGCGAGAGTAATTGTACTTAAAGTGGTAAATAAAACGCTGTTTTAAGTCTTGTAAGATTTAAAATGTTCTATAAACTTTCAGTCATTTTGAATCTAAATCGCACCATGTTTTATATAAAATACAGACTCAGCCATGATGGACATTTTCAATAGCCAAAGAAAAAAATATTATTATTAAATTACATCCTCTTAAATAACTGAGGAACAGTGTGTCCAAACATGCAATTTAATTAAAAAAATGCATTTAGATGTTTAGATCACGGTGTATTAAATAGGTGGTCCGACGTACGGCACTTTATAATAATGGCTTCATAAGTGCATGGTTTCTATTTACTTTAATAGATGGCGTCAGCAATAAAGTCCTACATTTACCTGGGCATGTGTATCGTATAACTAACATAACCTCAAATTTTAAGGTTTTTTCGTTTATTCTCATTTTTAATATTTGTGTAGGCATTTTTAGCTTGGAGCCATACTGGCTCCAAGCAAATATTTAAAAATTCACGCAAATAATTTTTCAATATTGCTGATTGATAAAAATAGACTGCTAATTATAGGTTAGATTCCTAACCTGCAAAAAGAGTCTTATTTTATTGTGACAAACTATTTAAAACTTCATACACATTACGTTGAACTTGATTTTGGTTGAAAGTACAGGTACCAGGCAGAAATTTTAATAATAGCTAAGTAATACTTGTAAATCTTAAGAAATAGATATTTTAGAGGTTAGCTGTGGCGACACGTGAAATGCTGCATGTAGTGTTGCATACATTCTTTCAATGTTTTAATTTAGCTACTTAATGTCGGATGTCACTGGACTCTTGTTTCATTAAACAAAAAACAAAAGGCCGGGAATGTATGCAACACTGTATGCACGTATGCACAGAACCTGTAAAATTATCTATCTATGCTTAAGTAATGAGAGAACTTATTGGTGCTGCCATCTATTACATTATGTACAAAGTAAGCACTTATGAAGCCACTGTGAGGGTTGTCGTCGCATCACCTATTTAATACACCCTGGTTTAGATGCAAAATAAAATTTGACGATATTTTTTAAATAATTAAAAAAAAAACATTAAATTGATGGCGCTTGAGTTTTGTAGAAGTATTTTATTATATTTTGTCAGAAAAGTGCCATCCGTTACTTTGCATTTGAATATTATTTATGATCTGCTTTATATATGCGTTACGTTTAAAATATTTCCACTCTGCCATTATAAAGACTTGCCGTTTTAACTATTTGACACATAGAAGTTGTCCGACTAGTAAACAAAATAAAACCCTTTTAGGATTAATTATAATGGACCTTTCCCACGTTTTTTTTTTATTGAATATTTGAAAAGTTCTCTTTAAAAAAACTCACCCGTATTTTTTCTTTTTTACAAAATTTGCTTCTTTTCTGCAGAAAAAATTATTATGTTATATGAATTTAAAATTGGCGGCAATATTTCTGCACTGATGACGAAATGGGGGGAATGACCAATCAGTATACTCTAGCACCCTTGGTAGAAGCTACATATGAGCAGATTGTACGTATAAGTGTTTGTGTCTTTCTATCAAATTGACAGACATGTCATCAAGCTTTGTTAGTTCTAGTCTAGTGACGTATGAAACTACAGAAACTTTTCTTTGATGTATTTACTATCAAGTTGCCAAAAATGAATGAAATCTAAATCATATGACATTATTCCAAAGTTAAAACCTCTAGTTACTGTACTAATATATAATAATACATTTATAGTTACCAGGTATTTCATACCTGCTGAATTTATAAAACTAAATACCTAGGTATGTACAAAAACTGAAAAAAACGTTAAAATATGATTCATTTCACTTTTGTAGTATACAAATTACAGTTAATAAATATAAAGAACTAGGTTTAAGTGTTTTATTTTCTTTTACATTTATTGAATAATTTTTAAAATCATTATTAAATCTAAAGATTTATCAGTAACAGTTATTTTATTTAAGTAAACAGGATTGTCATTCACCATTTCACTGTCAATAACAAGGAGATTATCACTTGCTGCCTTCTCAAAATCTGTCTACACACACACACACACACACACACACACACACACACACACACACACACACACACACACACACACACACACACACACACACACACACACACACACACACACACACACACACACACACACACACACACACACACACACACACACACACACACACACACACACACACACACACACACACACACACACACACACACACACACACACACACACACACACACACACACACACACACACACACACACACACACACACACACACACACACACACACACACACACACACACACACACACACACACACACACACACACACACACACACACACACACACACACACACACACACACACACACACACACACACACACACACACACACACACACACACACACACACACACACACACACACACACACACACACACACACACACACACACACACACACACACACACACACACACACACACACACACACACACACACACACACACACACACACACACACACACACACACACACACACACACACACACACACACACACACACACACACACACACACACACACACACACACACACACACACACACACACACACACACACACACACACACACACACACACACACACACACACACACACACACACACACACACACACACACACACACACACACACACACACACACACACACACACACACACACACACACACACACACACACACACACACACACACACACACACACACACACACACACACACACACACACACACACACACACACACACACACACACACACACACACACACACACACACACACACACACACACACACACACACACACACACACACACACACACACACACACACACACACACACACACACACACACACACACACACACACACACACACACACACACACACACACACACACACACACACACACACACACACACACACACACACACACACACACACACACACACACACACACACACACACACACACACACACACACACACACACACACACACACACACACACACACACACACACACACACACACACACACACACACACACACACACACACACACACACACACACACACACACACACACACACACACACACACACACACACACACACACACACACACACACACACACACACACACACACACACACACACACACACACACACACACACACACACACACACACACACACACACACACACACACACGCACGGTAATGCACTGTGGAGGACCGTCCTGGTACCCAATAGTGGAAGATTTGCTGGTTTTATAAATTTCGGATTGCTCTTAGTCCACTTGTATTGTTACTGTTTTTAATTTTTCTTTACACTCCTTTGTTTAGGAGTTATACAGAAAAAAATATATACTCCACAGTTAATTGACAATCTACCGTGAGTGTTAATCATCGATAGTTAATGTGGCATATGGAAATGTGTTAAGACTCCTCCACACTTTATGTTGAATTACACTCCGTCACAATGATAGTACAGTTCACACCAACAGAAGCATCTTTCTATGATCTTCGCCTGATAATAAAATATTTACGGATTATTCAGTGTGTCTCCGGATGAGGTATCGCACCTTTATTTTTGATTTGCCGGGAAAAAGGCATTCTTTATAAAAAGTTTTGCTTGTTTTAGGAAGTCATAAACAGTTGTCAAGCTTAAGATAAATTATACAGGGTAGTCTAAAAATTAGAAAACATTAAATCGACTTGAACCTTTTTTAAAAATTTTTATTGAAAATTTTATTTAACAACGTTTTTCAATTATGAAGAAAAACTTAAGTATGGAGTATAGTTGCAAAATAAGGAAATAGCAATTTAAAAAGAAAATAACATTTTATTGAACTAAGTTGAAAACTATTCCACGTGTAGTGTAGACCTCCTACTAGTGCATATTTTTCTAATCTTTTTCTAAATTCTTCGGACAGAATGAGATCACATCTTCCTTTATGGTTGCAACAGCAACCACAATTTCTTTTTTGATTAATATACGTCGTTTTCGACATCGTTTGCATATACTTTTGCTTTAAATACTCCCATAAGAAGTAATCCAACGGGGTTAGATCTGGCGAACGGCTGTTTGCCCATGGCGGCCAATACACCTGTCGTGGAAGTGATTGTCTAACTAGAATTGTAGAATTACTGGGCATCCATCTTGCTGTAGATTTATTTTTCTTCTATATTATAAATTTTCATTGTCCAGTTCGAACGAAACAAAATTATTGAAAATTTTTAAATAAGTACCGCTTATTCTGTGATACATTTTGTCGCACCAAACATTTCAAATTTTTGACTATTAGTGGTAATTCGGAATTAGGATTTTCCTGAGTCCAGTACCTACAATTCTGAGACGAGACTACCGCATTAGTAGTAAGTAGGTTCGTCCGTGAATAAAATGTTTCGATGAAAAATTTTCTCACCCATAGTTAAACAAAAGTCTAAACGAAGAGCATCATCTCCAATTTGAAGTTTGTGAAGAATGTGAATGAATACAGTTTTTTGCCGACTAAAATCCTCTGAATATGAGATTTGCTACTACCTAAAATTGATCATTTCTTAACGACCATCTTGGGTGTTCTTGTACAGAGTCTAAATCTATAACAGTAGCAGCGTCATCTTCATTTAATTGTTCTTTGATTCTTTTGATATTTTTTACATCCCCAGTGGAATCAAATTTATAATTTAATTTACGTACTACCATACTGCTTTGCAAGTCACTTTAATATCTGAATACTTCTCATTTTAAACTTCTATTGCCTATTTATAAGAAACATTTCCGATTCCGCAGCATTTGACCAAGTAAATTCGTTGTTCCGGGGTTAGCATATCCCACCCCAATAAACATCCCTCGATATCAATCCTTTCCTCCCTTATGAAATCCTACACCGGGAAAACAAACTAGCTGATAAACTCTATACATTCATTAACACCATCTACAAAAAACATACAGTTTTATCAAACGACAAAGTATTTTTTTTTTTTAACTGTTTAACGTCGGCTTATTTCCGCTACCAGGGCCTATCACCGACGCCAGGAGACGAGCTACCCCCAACCTGGAAATTTTGCCGAACCTCTTCCCTTAAGAAGAGTAGGGGATCTTTTACTTGCCTAACATTTAATAGACAAGGGACCGCCTGCTTTACATCCCCTCCGAAGGATGGTATATCCACTACGTAATCCTCGTCTGAAATTACGTAACTTCCGGGTATACACTGATATACAAGCCTCTAGAAGGTGGGACGAGAACGCTGTATTTCCCAAGATGGGAGCCCATCCAAGTACTAACCGCGCTCGACGTTGCTTCAACGGAATATCGACTGATATTCACATTGAAGTCGCTTCTACGCTCGCCCGACAAAGTATTTTAAACGGATTTTTGTGATTTAATTTCCCTGTATGCATATCCATATATATCACCGTAACATCCTGTTTTCCTGTTACTTCAAAGCAAATCCCATGTTAAATTATAACTTTATAAATTTTTATAAAGAATAAGTTTTTCTTGGAAAATCAGTACCTATCGCTTCTAACCGCGTGCACATTATAGTGGAAGTAGATACGTCTTTCTTTTACTAATTCTCTGTTTTCTTTCTTGCTCTCCTTTATCTCAGAACCCATATATAAAACTACATGCCGAATCTGTATATAACTTATACAAGGATGGCCCACATAAGACAGTTCTGTACTTTTTCTCGGAAACTGTAAGAGCTACGACTAAAAGTTTTATACAAAAGTTGTTTGATATCAAGCAAATTTTTATTTTATATCTTTGTTTATACAGGAGGTGTATACATTAGTTTCTCTTGTGAGGTCAACTTTGTTGTTTTAAGTGAAACACCCAGTATATACAAAAACATTGTGAAATAAATATTTTCTTGTTTTTTACATACAATTTTTTTCATAGCTCTTACAGTTTCCGAGAAAAATACAGACAGAATCATCTTACTTTGGCCAACCTCTGTACCTTCTACAAAAAGCTTCCGCAAAATTTTAAATTTATAAAATGTATCGCACCGTTTTCTAGTAAAACGCAAGAAACCAGCCTGATAACTGACTTTTTCAAAAAAGGTGATGAAAAGTTCTCACCTCAGAAAATTCTATCTCGGTCATTATTTATTGTACAAAGAAACTAAAAATAAAATTATATAAAAAAAATATTTTTAAGAAAAAGCTTTTTTTGCAAAAACTATTGAAAAATAAAATAATTTTTTTAAAATTCATACACCTGGAAACCAAAAGCTTTGGGGATGGTCATATAGCGCTATTGCATAGTTACTTTGCCCAATTCACCGCCCCCAAAGCTTTTGGTTTCCAGGTGTATGAATTTAAAAAAAATTATTTTTACTTTTTAATAGTTTTTGCAAATAAAAGCTTTTTCTTAAAAATATTTTTTTTATATAATTTTATTTTTTACTTTTTGTCTACTTATTTTACAGACAGACCGATAAAACCCTTTATTTGCCACCGCCATCTACCTCTTCCCTCTCCCGCCTTATCCACCTCCGCCTCCAACACTACTTCCCACCCCTTTCCCACCCCTTCCCATCCCTTCCTCACCTCTCCCATGTCGACCATATTGAATTTAGAATGACGTCACATAGTTTGACGTATTTTACTTGTCAAACCCTTTCATATGATATCCATATCAAGGGGGTTGTGACTAAAAAAGCCGATCCGCCATCTTGAGACGTCCGCCATATTGAATTTAGAATGACGTCACATAGTTTATCGTATTTTACTCATCAAACCCTTTCATTTGATATCCATATCAAGGGGGTTGTGACTAAAAAGCCGATCCGCCATCTTGAGACGTCCGCCATATTGGATTTAGACCGATAATGGCTATACTATGTTGCATTGTCTCCGGACTTATATATGTGTGCCAAATTTCAAAGCTCTAGCTTAGTTACAACTAGTCGAAATTCAGGTTCCAAGATTTGACTTAAACAAACATACATACATACAAACATTGCAAGTTAAATAAAAGCTTTTAAAAAGTAAGAATAGGAATTTCACAACCTTTAAAAAGTAGGTATTTTATTTTTCAGGTAAATTGCATAGTTTTCGAGATATCGACCAAAAGTCAATTTTATGGGCATATCCGACCCATTTACTGGGAAATGCATTTGTCATTTGCTAGGCACTCTTAAAATGTAATTAAATAAGTACACTTTTCCTAAGAAAAAATGCCGCAATAACTTTTTTTTGCTTTTAAAAACCAACTTTCCTGAACTAAAAGTGTTTTTTGATTAATATTAAATAGTAAAATAACAATTTATGCTTGCATAAACTGAATTGTCGTGACAATTCAAATTCATGTAAATTGTTGTCTCAAGCTTCATTGTGTTCACTCATAAAAACCATGTAAATGTTTGATTATTATGTGCTGTTTTGCAATTCATAAATAAAATGCCTTCTATCTCAAAATAATATAATGTCGAGAAACGCCTGTTTGGCTCAGGAGGGCAGGTACCTTGGCCTCCCTGTAAGATTAATTTTAAGCTCTAAATTGCAATTATTGCCACCGAACTGCAGGTGCGTACCGCCAGTTATCAAGCAAAACCTTTGTATTATTGTATTGCACTTTACTCCCTTTATCCTAAATATGGTGATCATTTCTTTCAGATAAATAGGTATACAAATAGGGCTAATTAGGGTGGAATAACATCAGTTATATTATAACTATCTTAAAAACGTGGCACTCGCTAATATTCTCGTACCCATGCCTTCTTATCGTTTTTCTAATACCTGTATCCACAAACTAACCATAAAATTTCCTTCCCTATACACAACAATTTGTAGATAGATGTTTATATTATTTATCACTTTGAACTGTACTTTATAATATAACTATGAATTGAAAACTGACAAAACTTTAATGCATCTGCCCATTTGAACCGTAACTAATTTAAGATAATATAATACAAACATTTATTTATTAGGGGCACTTGTCCCTTTTATAGACTAGAGAATGGGATGACTCTGAAAACAACCTATTTAGCAACCGAGTTATCAACGCTGAAGGTCCATATACTTTATAACTTTCACCCAAACTGAAGGGCATCTATGATAGTTTTCTAATAAATAAAATCAAGTAGAATGGTATCGTAATCAACCCTAATTTAACCCTTTGTTATAATTAAAGTAATTGTACAAATTCAACTAAATATACTAACGTTAAGATACAACGTTACCATATGTAATAATTCATACAAAATAAATAAGGTAATAAATCATATTTTTAAATCATAGTACCTATTGAACTATTTATAATCTATTATTTAGAATCAAAAGATTGTAAATCAAATGACATTTATGTTTTATGAAACTGATATTTTACGCGCTTGTTTTGAAATACACATTTTTGTGATTTTAACATTTTTTTAAGGGAAAGTACAGTAGCTAAAAATATGTAAAATCTCGGAATAATCTCACAAGTAATGATAATTTTTCTTTATGGGTTATTATTGTAGTAAAAGGTGTCATCTTCAGTTTCTATATGGTCCGGACACTTGCTCTTTACCTTCAAGGGGTGAAAACCACCTCTAAAATTTAGATATTTAATATTTGCTGATTTGTTTTTGAAACGTGAAGTTTTTGGGATCGCTAATTACGAATCATTACGAAGTCAAAATTAAAGTGTTTTAAATAGACAAAAAAAAATGCTTATCTAAGTTATGTTATATGTTAACAAAAACAGTATTTTTGAGAAAAGAAATGTAATTGCATAATTACAATAACAAAATGGCCGCATTTTGTTTAAAAAAATGTGAAAACGCATGTTGTTTCTTTATTTTTTATGATACAGAAACAAACGAAAAATCATTTTAAAGACCGATAAATTATCTTTAATTCTGTTCCTTAGAAATTTTGATGGGTGTGTGTGATATTTTCTAAGATATTCAACATTTAAACTAAATACTTTTTCCTATAAATGTTCAAATGCCATCTTTATACTTAAATATGTACGAAACTATCCTACTTTATTTTCAATGTATAGGGCTTTATTTTTGATCTCTACAATTTTTTCGCTAAAACTAATATTTATTGAGATATTTGCAAACAATAAAAACATTTACGTTTTATCGAAAATCCCTATATAATTTAAAGTGCAATTTTTTTCTAAAGCAAGCGTTGTAGACGGACAAAAAACTTTGAGTATCTGGATCATACCATATGTTAACGAAAAACAGTATGCGGACTTACATTAACAAAATGGCGACAATTTTATTTAAAAAATGCGAAGAAGCACATTATCTTTGTCATAACTTCCATGCTAGAGAGTTAATAAAAAATCATTTGATTAATAGTCTTTCATTTTGGTGGTTAGCATTTTTGACGTAAGTGCCCTAGTCTCTGAGATTTAAACCAAATACCTCGTCGCTCAATTTAGTAGCTTTCTTATTTGTCTCTAACATGTTTTCGCTCAATGTGTTACTTCAAGTTATTTGACGAAAATCGTTTTTAAATACCCTTTCAAGTAAAAATTCCAATTTTCAAGTCGTTACAACTTAAATACTATTAATTTGGTTGAGTGGTAGAATAGCCTACGGCTAAACTCCGCCAGGACATTAAGATAAATAAGGCGACAAAAAAAAAATTATATAAAAAGTTGCATAGAACATTTTCTTCTCCAAATGTAATTATCTTTCAGCTCCAATGTTTTTTTTTTTTAGATGCCACCCCCTATAAATTAGCAAACACCCTCATAATATAGAAACTTTTACTTGATGCATTTACTATTAAGTTGTCAAAAATGAACGAAATCTAATTCATATGACATTATTCCGAAGTTAAAACCTGTAGTTACTGGACTATATTATTAAATATTATTTTTGTACATGCTTTAAAATTAGTCAAACTATCAACAATAGACGTCAGTTACTATCGGTAATGCGCATAGCAGAAAGTAGTCATTCTCGACAAATTTTAAGTTTGTCAAACTATGATAATGTCATGATATTTGAGAATTAATAATTTGTGTATTTTAAATTGTACTGTCTTACAAAAACACCTGTGTTGTTGACAAAATCATGCGTGTATGATGAGCAAAAAGTACCTTCTCCAATTTCGCATAGCTTATAGCAATTTCTATGCTCATGCGGAAAACCTACTTGCCACTCTTAATACACAATTATACACAACTACACTATAGGTATAGGTACTATTTCATAAATTAAAAATATCAACTTATTTATAATCACTTAATTCCAAATTTCCAAATATTATAATATGAAACAGTGTAGTACGTTATTCATGAAATATCTGTTACCTACTAGCTGAATAACCCGGCCTTTCTCGGAATTCGAAAGCAATATCTTTGAACCCCTGTATCCTGGTTAACAGTTTTTTTCCGTCGTTTTGAGAGTAAAATCTATAAGTGTACTAAAATTCAACGGTCTAGCTCATCGGAAAGTTAGTTTTCATTTTCAGACAAACGTGCATTAAGCTTTAAATGTTATAGATTACCTACCTTATTTTACAGCTACAAACTATTATAATACGAGAAATTTTAAAAAAATTATATTGTCAAATTCTGAAAATAGTCAGAGAAGTATTATTTGATCTAGTTCTTTGAAATATTAATTTATTTTTCTTAAATGACAAAAAATATATTTAAAAAGTTTAAAATTTAATATAAAAATCGGAATCTACGTAAAAAATTATTTAGCTTTAAAAAAACGTATAAATACTCCACTTAAACCTCACGCTACTTCAGAATATATAGTACGAAATATATTTTACGTATTGCATGTATTATCTATCAATTATCATTCTCGGTCATGTTGGAGGCTAAAATAACTATTTTATTTTTATTTAAAAGTGCATAAGGGCAACAGTGTATCTTAGTAAATAATTGACAGAGGATTTTTTTTTATTGTTCTTCTCTCGATATATTATTAGTATATATGAAAATTTTATGTAATAGTGAACAATTTATATATGATTCTTTTTATAAAAAAAATATATAAGGCCGAAAAAAACGGTTAATAGTGGTTAAAATGACTTTTGGTATCTAAAGTATATAAAAATGATAGTTTGAAAAATCTTGCATCTATTCCTTTATTGCAACTCAATTTTTAATTTTGTTATTGTTTTTTGGTCGTTCTAATGAATAAATTGAATTGAAACTTGTTATGGAAGAGTAGGCCTATTAGGCATACACTATCAAGTTTTGTCACAATCTAACATTTTCTTTTTTTACAGACTTTTTCTTTTGTACGAAGAAAAGAAATAATGTACATATACATTATTTAGGTCTTACTCAAGCTAACTTTCATACTAATAACAAAATATCTAGTTTCTTTATATTGAGGGAATATGCAAATATAATGGTGTATTGGGTAAACAAATTCTTTAAAATATAAATTATTGTTAAATTTATTAAAACAACTGCCTATTCTTGCTAATACTAGCAGAAACTGAACTATATAATAGATTTCACAGAATTATGTAGGAGAAAAATACGGACATTAGAAAAAAATTAAAAACTTACTAAAAAACAACTTGCACACTGAATAATCAAAAACGAGACCCCAAAATGTTAGCTATGAATTATTTTATACAATTAAATTTCATTTAGTAGCAATTATTAGCATTGTTTTGATGTATTCTACAATCATTTGTATTTTAAAGTGTTTCTACATTTTTTTCTTTACCTAATATACTATTATAATTGTGTGTTCAGAAGTTAAGCATCAATATAAATATTTAAAAAACCTAGGTAATTTCTCATTAGTATGGAAGTTACCTTCAGTAATACCTAAATAATGTCTATACAGGGTGATATGTAAGTCGATAAAACCCTTTTAGGAACTTACAGAATAAGTCATTTAGAATATATTTCGCCAGACTTACCTTGGTACAAAGTCTTACGGTTTTCGAACTATTCGCCAGTTTGAATTTTTTTGAATAAATGTCGTAGATCCATTTTTATAAGCTAATGAGAGTTGCTATGTCTGTTCTTTCAGTTTATTCTCTTACTCTAATATGTATTTTTTCTGGTCAATACGTTAACGATTATCTAAAGATGAAGTAAAGATTAATAGAAAACTACGCTATTCACAGGGTGTATTTTTGGAAATCAGGGCAAACCTGGAAAATTCAGGGAATTTGATTTTGATCAGAGAAATCAGGGAAAAGTCAGGGAATTTATAAATTTATAAAAAAAAGTCGGGGAAAATTTATTAAAACGACTTATCCCTTTCGTTCACCTTGTCCTAGAAATAGTACATTGGATTACATTTATTTTTTATTTTTTAATTAGAACAGGTTTTTGTTGTCGATTTCATTTTACAAGAATCTTTATACATTATTCTTCATTGTCGGAAAAGTTTGAGGCCATTTAGATATAGATAGAAAAATGTAGGAAAGCAAACATACGATGGGGTCTGTAGAAATTTTATACCATGTGAGAGTGCAGCAAAACAAATATATTTATAATACTTGCAATTAACAAATTGTTGTGATTTTTTTCTGTATTAGTGAACAAGGACCTATTGTGCAGTGTAAGATTTTTTGTTTGAACTTGTGTGCACATTTTAGACTTTTATTTATAAATAAAATAGTGTACTAGAATTAGAACAGCTTGACACAACACCACAAAATTGTCAGGTAAACTTAATCTCACTTTTCAAAAAAAAAAAAAAATCACAAACTAGCTAAGTTACGATATTTCACAGTTGATGCGACTGGCGAGAAGTATCTAACCAACCAGAAACTATACAAGATTCTCTATCTTGATGAATCAGAAGTGGAATGTCTCTCCGATGAACATGATGATGGTTGCAAAATTGACTCTTTTGGCTACCCCATTGGTATTGTTTCAAAATTTATAGCTAAATGTGGGAACCAACAATTAGGAGATAGTGATCCAGAGTATTTGCCAGAAAATGCTGATGAAATTGAAAATACGCAATACGCACTTAGCGAAGAATTGTTTCCTGAAATTCATACCAAATAATAATATTATATTTATTATTATTATTGAAGTAAATTAAAAAATAAACATTTTTTCACAAAAAAATATGTTTTATTGTTTCAGAATTGTTAGCTACATATTTTGTGTGGATTATCCATTGAGTCACGATGTCCTACTTCTAGGACATTTTTTTCAAAAATGGGCGGGGGAAAATTTTTAAAGAAAGTATTAAAAATTATATTAAACAACTTATGTGCAAAATTGAAAAGTCGTGACTGAAAGTTGTTCCCATCTTGCGCCACCCCGCTCGTTAAAAAATGTTTTCCAATTCACCACCCGCTCAATTTTCATTTTTCGAACAGAAAATTTTTCTGGAATTTTTATTGAAAAGTCCTGGTATACCTGGAAAAGTCAGGGAATTTCAAAATTGTGAATTTGTATACACCATGTATTCAGATAGGTACTTAAAAAAATTTAAATGGCATTATTAATCTTTACTTTAACTTTAGATAATCGTTAACGTATTGAACATAAAAAAATTATATTTTCTTCTCTTGTATATACTAAATACCAATTTTATGGACTCTTACCTGCTTGATTTACCACCGGCACGGTAGCTCAATCGGTTAAGGCGTATTGAGTGGCGAATACGCTGATCGACTCGCTACCGCGCCCTGGGTTCGACCCCCAGCCCCGGTATTGACAATGTAGAAGAACGCACTACCGGGCGTCAAAATGACGCGACACCAATTTATTTCTCAGGGGGCGCCAGTCGCGTATTACCCCGTTCTTCTACCTCCCAGGCGGGTTCGAGATAAGATGACTTCGGTAGCCGAAAAGCGGGACCAAGGCTGCACTACCACAGATCGGAAACTACGCTCTCTCTGGACCCGAATTCCCTCGTTAGGGGTTTAGGCACCTCTTAATTTCCTGAATTTTTGCATAAAAAAATCCCAACCGAAGAATTTCTCTGCGGAGGGATTAGTTTTGGTACGCGAAAATCGCGTTTTGGTCCATTAATAACGGAATATATTTCTCAAAAAACGCATAAAAAAATCCCTATCGAACCTCCGTACAACAACCAGAAGGTCGAACGTTAATGCGAATTAACTCGACACATCCGGTTTTCTATACGAAAGTTCCAGGGATTATAGACCGTCAACAGGCCTCAAGATCAATTAAGAAACATTAGTTCAAAGAATCCGTTTATTTAACAGAATTGGTTATACAAAATTCTCAAGAAAGAATCGTGCCTTCCCCAATCAAGGTAGTGACTTTCAGACCATACAAGCGAGAGCGCTCGCGCTAACGATCGATTAGGTAGAAAAGATTCATACGTACCTTCTCAGAATCAAAATGCGAGCTTTTAGAATCATTTCAGACTCTGGGTAAATGAATAATTAAGGCTGACTGAAATTAACTTAAAAAAGTTTTACTAAATGAATTTAGTTTCGCTAGAGACTACCTAGCTTTAAAGTTCTTGTATCGTGGAAATTCACGTACTCAAACACATTCTGAGGACTTATTACTGCATAAGTTGAGTGGCGTTCGATCAGTCCACGACTTACTAACCCTTATCACAGTCGATTAATAATATCGATTTGGCAGCGTCTCACCTTCGAGCGACTATTAGGCAAAATTGAATTTTTGGATTTTTATGCACAAGGCGTTTTCCTCTATAACTTTGTCATTTGAAAAGCCCCGTTATTGGCTTTTCTACCATCACTTTGTCTGGACCACTCAACGCGCTCGACCAAATTGCGAGCCGCTGGGTCAATCCAAACTCTTTCTATGCGAGAAACCGGCCTTGTACATGTGCATTGATTTTTATCAATTTTTGCTTATCGGCACTACGCCGGCTTTGACAAAATCTTCTTTTTTGCCTTTCGGATGCAGTGCATCGTTAAAATTTTATGCTCATATTTTAGAATTGGGCTTTCAATGACCGTACCTCAAAGGTCAATGTCTTTGGTTGAGGAATAAAAAATAAAAAATAATTTAAAGTATATTTTCGTGGTACTTTTTAAACTGACTTTGTGGTACTTTTGAAAAATCCATTTAAAGACCAATTTTTGCGTACTTTTGAAAAATCGATTTTCGAGCCAAATTTCAAGGTACTTTTGAAAAACTAATCTGCGGGTGAAATTTTGGCGTACTTTTGAAAAATCGATTTTCAAGCCAAATTTCAAGGTACTTTTGAAAAGTTAATCCGCGGGTGAAATTTTGGCGTACTTTTGAAAAATTGATTTTCAAGCCAAATTTCAAGGTACTTTTGAAAAGTTAATCTGCGGGTGAAATTTTGGCGTACTTTTGAAAAATTGATTTTCAAGCCAAATTTCAAGGTACTTTTGAAAAGTTAATCTGCGGGTGAAATTTTGGCGTACTTTTGAAAAATCGATCTTCAAGCCAAATTTCAACGCAGTTTTGAAAAATTAGTCTGCAAGTGAAACTTTGGCGTACTTTCGATAAATCGATTCTTGGGCCAAATTTTGACGCCCTTCCAAAAATATTATTTTTCAAAGTCCAATTTATGGTACCTTTGAAAAAGTATATTATTCATAAATCTTTGTCATCATATACTTCTACTCTGATATTCTGAACCAAAAACATTTTTCCTAAGTGAAAATTCGGTGTTTCTTCGAATTTTCGCCTGGTCATTTCCAACGCCTTATAGAACCCAAAACGGTCCTTGTGGACTGATCTGCGCCTCTGCAGATTCCCAAAAATGTCTTTAAATGAAATTTTTGCCTAAGTCGAATTTTGATTATGTCTTCAACTTAGGACGATTTTGGAGAGTTCTACAACACTCCCCTCCTTTGGTTGAATCTTTTCTACTCATCGATTGCCTTCAATTTCCATATTCACTTGTATGTCTGTATGCCTTCATTTGACGGTCTGACCTATGGTACAGATGTTTAAAAATAACGGCCTTAATTGGGGCAGACGACTGATTCGCCTATCTAACTTAAAAATAAATACATTTTTTAAACAATACGCCAAGTTGATACAACATTTTTATCAACTTAATTACACCCGCGTCGAGGTGCGAAGCGTAGCACAATTTTGATTAGCGTCCACTCTCACTAATTCGTTGCACTCGCTTTTTTTGCCCTGGTCTCGCTCTTGCTTGACTTCGGTCCTTTCTAGAAGAGGCTGTCTATATCTCCATGCCGCAGCTTGGACGGTCCTCGCCTTTGAGTTCCAGACTTCACCATGCCGCGCCCTTGCGACAGGCTGGGTCATCTTTCCATTTCTGCACATGGAAAATGCAGTTCTGCAACTAGATTGACTTTTTAGCAAGTCGTCGACTGGGACGCGTCGACTAACAAACACAATGTGTTGTTTTTAATGAAATATTTTTCTAACATGAATTTTGTTAACTTATAATGGTTAGAAATTGGTTCTTCGTAAGGTAGATTGAATCGGCTTACGATACTCGTGCGGTCATCACTACTTGTGAAAAAGTATAAAAAAATTGAAGCGTCTTCTTGAGCGAAGAACGGCTTCTGAAACTCGTCTCGTAGTTTCTCCTTCGTAAGGTAGATTAAATCGGCTTACGATACTCGTGCGGTCATCACGACTTGTGAAAAAAAAAGTATAAAAAAAAAATTGAAGCGTCTTCTTGAGCGAAGAACGGCTTCTGAAACTCGTAGTTTCCATTTGGGGTATACGTTAATTTTGTTGACTTAAAATGATTAAAATTGAAGTTGTCTTCTTGCATAAGAAAAACAGCTTCCGAAACTCGTACTGATTCGTACTTATGCCTACGTCCATTACTCGAACTTGGCGGCTCTCGCTCTTGAGAAGCTAGGCTTACCGGATCGCGCTCTTGCGTCGGGTTCGCCGTCTTTCCATGTCTGCTCATGGGGTAGACTTTAAATTTTCGATTCGACCGCATACAGGTCAAAATCGCCACTTAGAATTTTGAGAAAAAATATAAAAAAAAAGCGAAAACGGCTATTAGCCGTGGTCGACCTCAGAAATATCTAGAGGTGACTCTTCTATATCTGGCTCATCTCGAGCATCTTCGGGATCTCGACTTATTACATCCGGCTCATCTTGAGCACTTGCGGGAACATTGATTTGAACTAGTGTGGTATCGCTACGTCGCTCTGACCTGGGCGCGATCTCATTGTCTGATGAGGAAGCGTCGTCACTAAGATGAGTTTCATCCGGACTATCTTCTGATTCTTCAGACAATTCCAATTCAACATCGGGGTCTCCCTTAGGTGCCGGCCTGATGGCATCGACATGTAACCTCGTCGAAGTTACCCCCTTGTGAATGAGGTAAACTTCATTAGACAATCTCTTTAAAACCTTGTGTGGCCCACTCCACGACGGTGTGAAGGTATGATCCTTCCTGATCCTTTTAGTCATTACCATATCTCCCACTTTATATACGACCGGCGTTACCGCCACTTTGGGCGCGTAACGCCATTGGTAATTTGTTTGATTTTTACGAATTTCCTTGACTCTTTCAAGGCGGGGAACGTCCGCTTGATTACGACGTTCTTGTCTATAAGCGAACATATTCCAATCACCAATCTGCGGTAATTCATAGCCGAGCACTACGAAACTGGGCGTATGCCCCGTAGCGGCGTTTTTTCTTGTTCTCAAGATATATGCCATCTGACTAACATGTCGATCCCACTCGTCGTTGGGTGAACCATATAATAAGGTTTTTAAGATCTTCTTAGCTTCTTGCACCCTCCTTTCTATTGGATTAGCCTGTTGGTGGTAAGCTGCTGTGAAGAATCTTTCAATATTGTTACGTGTACAGAACGTATCGTAAAAGCCGGAATTGAAGTGGCCTCCCTGGTCGGAAATGATGACCCTCGGAACGCCATATCTCGCCACTAGTTCCTCTTCGATAAATTGTGCTATTGTTTTTCCACTGACTTGGGTGAACGCCTTGGCTTCGACCCACTTACTAAATACATCCTCTACCATTAATATATATCGGTTATCTGCATCTTTGGTTCGCTGAAGCGGTCCGATTACATCGACGCTTAGAACTTCGAACGGATGCGATGGAGCATGGCTTCTGAGAGGAGCCTTCGGTTGTGACTGTCTGCTTTTTACGGAATTACAAATAATGCACTCATTTAAATATTTGTTAACTAGTCTCGACAAATTATTAAAATAATAGCGGCCCGAGATGATTCTAACAGTTTCATCGCGGCCGGGGTGACCTACTTCCGGTCGGTCGTGAAAATGAGATATTACTCTCATGACCATACGTTTTGGTACGTATAATTTTTCTATAACATTTTCGCCTCTCGTCCAAAGTGTGCCGCCTATCACTTGTCTTGTATTGACGAATTTCACCTCTGCCTCGGTTTTATCTGCTTGTCGCACTAGAGTATTCCATCGTTCAATTTGGTCTTGGATATCTCTGGAGTGCGTTTGCGCTTCTCTGACCTGATCGTTTAATTCCAATGTGGTAATCACTGATATTCGTTCCTTGTACGAGAATTTTGGTGGGTACATTCTCTCCTCTTCGTCGTCTGCTTCGACGTTTGGGCCTTGAGGATTCCTGCTAAGATAGTCAGCCAATATATTTTCCTTGCCGGGACAATGTTCTATGGTGAAGCTGTATTCCTGAAGTAATAATGACCAACGAGTAAATTTCGTTTTCTCGTCCTTATGCTTATTTAACCATAGTAAAGCTCGATTGTCGGTTTTGACTATAAATGGACGGTCTGCCAAATATATTTTGTATTTTCTTATATAATTAACGACGCTCAAACATTCCAATTCATTAATATGGTATTTTCTCTCCGTCGGAGATAACGTATTACTAGCATAAGAGACGATGTGCTTCTGGTCATTATCCCCCAATTGATATAATACTGCAGATAATCCTATTAAGGATGCGTCCGTCTGCAGTATGAACATTTTATTGAAATCTGGCCGGTGCAGTCCTAGAGGTTTATTCAATACTTCTTTTAGTAAAATAAAAGCTTCTTGGGCTTCCGGATTCCACTTGAAGCGCCAGTCTTTCGAGAGTAGTCGGGTCAAGGGCTTTGTAATTATTGCAACATTAGGGATATATTCACGTACCCAATTACATAGACCAAGGAAACTCTGAAGCTGGCGCCTTGTCGTAGGGGCCGGATAATTTTGTATCTGTAATATGTGTTTTTCTAATGGTTGAGTGGTGTTGGCATTTATTTGATGCCCGAGATAGGTTATGCTTGACGTGGCTACCACACATTTTTCCGGTGACACCTTTAAATTATGCAAACGCAGGCGTTCAAAGACGGCTCTCAGATGGTTTACATGCTGTTCTATATTTTCGCTGTAGATGATAATATCATCGAGATATACTTTGCAGAAATGATGCAAGTAGCCGGTCAATACGTCTCTTGCCATAAATTTTTGGAATGTACATGGAGCGGTCTTCAATCCGAAAGGCATCACGTTAAATCGGTAAGATGCTCCATCTAATGTTGTAAACGTAGAATAGTTTTTTGACGACTCCTCAAGAGGGATTTGCCAATATCCGCTCTTGAGGTCCAACACCGTAAATATGTTGGCGTTTCCTAGATCCTTTATACTCTCGTATATCTTTGGTAAGACGGATGCTTCGTCTTCCGTTACTTCATTTAAGTGACGATAATCAATGCAGAAGCGAGGCTTCTTGCCGGGCCTTTCAATTATAATGGGAGGCGAACTGTACTGAGCGGTACTCGGTTCTATGACCCCGGCTTTCAGCATCTCTTCAATTTGATCGTACATAACTTTTTTCTTAGAAGGAGACATGGGGTAGGGTTTGATATTGAACGGGCGGTCGTCTTTAACTTTTATTTTATGTTTCGTTGTCACCGTGGTAGCTTGGGTAGGCACCGCGGTGAACAATTCAGCGAATTCCTCGAATAGAGGTTTTAAATTATCGTTTCCGATGATCAGTTCTTCGGGAAGCCGGCATTGCTTCCTTGCTTGATGTGCTGCTTGATTCCAGAAGACGGTTATTCGCTCTTCAGTGCCGACGTAGACACATTTACGTTGATAATCGAATACGACATTGTGAGCATATAAAAACGGGGCTCCCAGAATGAGCTCTTCATTTAAATTTTGAATGACCTGAAACGTGGTCTGAAAGGGTACATCTAGTACATTAACGTTTATGGTCGTAGTCCCGAGGGATTCTACTAAACCATCGCCACAAGCCATAACAAAAGTTTGGGGAGCTGTAAGTTGATCAATGTCGTTCAAAAATTTCGGTTGGATAATATTCCTTGTCGAACCTGTATCCAATAAAGCGTTAACCGCTCGATTATTAATTATAATCTTAATGCGAGGCAGAGGGAAAGCGTCGTTGGTTTGATTGATAGATTCTAATGGAGTGAATCGGTGGGGAGATAGGTTGACTTCTTGATCCTTAAACAGGTAATTAAGGTCAGGAAGGTCATCGAAGTTTTTTAATTTAAACTTCTTGCTTCGGAGCTTCCCCGAGGGTCGCTTCGAGCCTGCTGGGGCCTGGTAGGCGGGGCTGGTACAGTTCGGCCTGGGCCATCGCCTCTGACCCCCGCTTGGTTTCCCGTATTCATATTACGATAGGGATTGTTTGGGCATTCCGCATGAAAATGCCACTGCTCCGTTGGGCAATATCTGCAAGGGCGATACGGGACTCGGGAGTTCCTTACGTCTCCAGTACCCCTTCTCGGTATATCCCCTCTAGGCAGCGAGGAAATATTATTTGCAAAATGCACCCTTGGTGCTGGCGGATTATCTCTTCTTTGAGATCCATTGAATGGTGTCCTAGATGCACCAAAGGAACTGGAGGACGGCTTCGCTAATGCGGAGGGTTCCGTTCTCCAGTTACTGCTCGATTGCTGATTCCCTTGAGCTGAAGCGGTAGAGGTGGACGCTTCTCGGTCTTTGCTTTTCTTTGCATTTTGCAGAATCTCGAATTCTTTATTCTCATCCATGATTTTGGCCATTTGTTCGGTCATCGTCACTAGTGTATTTGTATCTAGTATGACGGCACTCTTTAGGAGCATTTTCATATCAGGTCTCAACTGATTGAAGATGGTAGCCGCCTTCATCGCCTCCGGCTTAAACGGATCGATCCTCTTGAAGAGGCATACCTTCCTTGAAATAAATACTGACGTATTTTCCTCGGCATCTTGTTTCTTGCCATATAAATTAGCTACTGCTTCGGTGAGTACTTCACCTGAATCATAACGGCTTCTGAACCGCTCGAGGAATAGAGGATACGTGGTAATTAGGGTTCGATATTGTTCGAACCATTTCTTAGCATCATCTTTGAGCTGTTCTGATATTTTATATAGTCGGTCGTTATCCTGCGTAATTCGTACTCGGACGAAAAATTCCTCCATTTGATAAATGAAGGTTTCAGGGTCTTCGTGTTCGAAGCCATGAAATTCCGCATTTGGATGCTTCGACCGATACTTATGCTCGTGCGTGGCTTCGCTTAGAGCTTTGGCAAGACCTGCTGCCATTTGGGCGAACACTTGTTCTGAGGAGGGCTGTATGACTCCTTCAGTGGTACTCGGGCCAACCCCCGAACTACCCAGTACATCCTCCGCGCACGGCCTCTCTAACCCTCTAGAGACGTTGTCCATCACAGATGTCGGCTCGTCGTAAAACTGGAAAGGCGTTGATTCATCCATATCCTTTCCAGAAAGCCCTGCTGACTAACAACGCCCCACGTTGGGCGCCATGTAGAAGAACGCACTACCGGGCGTCAAAATGACGCGACACCAATTTATTTCTCAGGGGGCGCCAGTCGCGTATTACCCCGTTCTTCTACCTCCCAGGCGGGTTCGAGATAAGATGACTTCGGTAGCCGAAAAGCGGGACCAAGGCTGCACTACCACAGATCGGAAACTACGCTCTCTCTGGACCCGAATTCCCTCGTTAGGGGTTTAGGCACCTCTTAATTTCCTGAATTTTTGCATAAAAAAATCCCAACCGAAGAATTTCTCTGCGGAGGGATTAGTTTTGGTACGCGAAAATCGCGTTTTGGTCCATTAATAACGGAATATATTTCTCAAAAAACGCATAAAAAAATCCCTATCGAACCTCCGTACAACAACCAGAAGGTCGAACGTTAATGCGAATTAACTCGACACATCCGGTTTTCTATACGAAAGTTCCAGGGATTATAGACCGTCAACAGGCCTCAAGATCAATTAAGAAACATTAGTTCAAAGAATCCGTTTATTTAACAGAATTGGTTATACAAAATTCTCAAGAAAGAATCGTGCCTTCCCCAATCAAGGTAGTGACTTTCAGACCATACAAGCGAGAGCGCTCGCGCTAACGATCGATTAGGTAGAAAAGATTCATACGTACCTTCTCAGAATCAAAATGCGAGCTTTTAGAATCATTTCAGACTCTGGGTAAATGAATAATTAAGGCTGACTGAAATTAACTTAAAAAAGTTTTACTAAATGAATTTAGTTTCGCTAGAGACTACCTAGCTTTAAAGTTCTTGTATCGTGGAAATTCACGTACTCAAACACATTCTGAGGACTTATTACTGCATAAGTTGAGTGGCGTTCGATCAGTCCACGACTTACTAACCCTTATCACAGTCGATTAATAATATCGATTTGGCAGCGTCTCACCTTCGAGCGACTATTAGGCAAAATTGAATTTTTGGATTTTTATGCACAAGGCGTTTTCCTCTATAACTTTGTCATTTGAAAAGCCCCGTTATTGGCTTTTCTACCATCACTTTGTCTGGACCACTCAACGCGCTCGACCAAATTGCGAGCCGCTGGGTCAATCCAAACTCTTTCTATGCGAGAAACCGGCCTTGTACATGTGCATTGATTTTTATCAATTTTTGCTTATCGGCACTACGCCGGCTTTGACAAAATCTTCTTTTTTGCCTTTCGGATGCAGTGCATCGTTAAAATTTTATGCTCATATTTTAGAATTGGGCTTTCAATGACCGTACCTCAAAGGTCAATGTCTTTGGTTGAGGAATAAAAAATAAAAAATAATTTAAAGTATATTTTCGTGGTACTTTTTAAACTGACTTTGTGGTACTTTTGAAAAATCCATTTAAAGACCAATTTTTGCGTACTTTTGAAAAATCGATTTTCGAGCCAAATTTCAAGGTACTTTTGAAAAACTAATCTGCGGGTGAAATTTTGGCGTACTTTTGAAAAATCGATTTTCAAGCCAAATTTCAAGGTACTTTTGAAAAGTTAATCCGCGGGTGAAATTTTGGCGTACTTTTGAAAAATTGATTTTCAAGCCAAATTTCAAGGTACTTTTGAAAAGTTAATCTGCGGGTGAAATTTTGGCGTACTTTTGAAAAATTGATTTTCAAGCCAAATTTCAAGGTACTTTTGAAAAGTTAATCTGCGGGTGAAATTTTGGCGTACTTTTGAAAAATCGATCTTCAAGCCAAATTTCAACGCAGTTTTGAAAAATTAGTCTGCAAGTGAAACTTTGGCGTACTTTCGATAAATCGATTCTTGGGCCAAATTTTGACGCCCTTCCAAAAATATTATTTTTCAAAGTCCAATTTATGGTACCTTTGAAAAAGTATATTATTCATAAATCTTTGTCATCATATACTTCTACTCTGATATTCTGAACCAAAAACATTTTTCCTAAGTGAAAATTCGGTGTTTCTTCGAATTTTCGCCTGGTCATTTCCAACGCCTTATAGAACCCAAAACGGTCCTTGTGGACTGATCTGCGCCTCTGCAGATTCCCAAAAATGTCTTTAAATGAAATTTTTGCCTAAGTCGAATTTTGATTATGTCTTCAACTTAGGACGATTTTGGAGAGTTCTACAACAACAACACCGGTGGGTGTGGATGTATGTCTGCGTTTTTTCGAATGTGTAACCCCCTTCCGGACAGCCTTGGCTTTGGATTTGTGGGTTGTCTACTATCTGTGGTGTGTTTATGTTTATGTTTATGTTTATTTACCCCAAATTTACCCCAATTTACCCCCCAACCCTTAGGAACGGAACAAGACGAAAATATAATCTAATTCTAGATCTCGTTAAAGTACATATGTGTATCAAATTTCAAGTCAATATCTCAAACGGTTCCAGAGGAAACGTGCGCACAAAAAAAGCTACAGACCGACAGACAGACAGACAGACAGAATTGTTTTTTCGCTCAAACTTAAAATCTCGACGTTTCATGACATTCTAAGCCTATTTGAACAATAAAAATTCTTAAATTTTTTTTTTGTCGTTACTATACTTCCACTGGATGTGGAAGTAAAATTCGGATCTACGCGATTTTTCGAAAAAAATCCCAATTGGCGATTGTACTAAGGTAAGCGAGGCTAAATATGTTCTAAAGTACTTATCGACCTACCCTGTATATTGTCTAAATGAAGATAATTTTTTTTATTACCATTGTAAAATACATGTAAAAACCTAAAAACCTGCATTTTGAAAAAAAATATATTCTACGAATCTATGCAATTAAACAATAATAAACGATTAAAATTTCGAAATCTTTTTTTATTTTTAGTCGTTTAAATAAATATTTTATGCTAAAATTTGGCACTAGTTCAATAATGGGCATATTTCCACCAATTTTTGTTAAAATGGATGCATTATTACCTTATATTTCTTAAATTGTCAAAAAAGGCAATTTTTGGTGGTTTTTATTTTCTTACAAATTAACAAATTATCAGAAAGTTTTTTCATAGCCTTTTGCTATTTTTATTTCTGCGATGCGATTATTAGAACCGTATATCTCCTTGTTATCATAAGGAAAAGAGCAGAAAATTTCAGTGTTGAAAAATAAATTGTTAAAACTTTCCATGGCACTTGTTATTATATCTACAACAAATTAAAATAATAAAATTGCTGCAGCCAGAGAATTTCTTATTCACCTACTTTGTTGCTTAATTTTACTCCACTATATATGATTTAAAATGTGAAAAATTTATGACTGTACATTATAGCAAATTGAGAAACTATTAGTTACACATTTAAAATAACTATGAAAGCCAATGCTGTAAACTCTAGAGCCTGGTCGATTTCCAGATGTTTGTTAGGTATGTACCTTTCTAACAATTCCCGCCAAATCCGTACAATGGTCAGCAGTCACTTGTTTAGGAAACTACTAGCAATGGTAAAATCTACAATTTAAATCTTTAGAGGTGGTCCGCAATTTTTGATTATTTATTAATTGGTTGTTCAATTTTTTTTTATCTGATTTGGGAATATTTAGTACGTCTCATTTTTTTATTATGTATTTACGTGTCCGATAATAAGGAATACTTCGCAAGGATATCTTTAAAAAAATTCGCTGAAGCTAGTTTTAGAGTTTAATAAATCAATGATATTCAACCTAAAATTGCTTACTTTAAATAAAAAATATACAGGGTGGTCACCCCAAAAATGGGAAGGAGAACGATAATATTTCACATGTAGTTATCACAATTGCCAAGTAAGAAAAATATACAGGTTGGTCATCCTAAAACAGAAATAATGAAAAAGATGTGACGAAGAACAATAATATCTTGCACATAGTTAACACAACTGTCAAGGAAGAAAAATACGAAAATATACAGGGTGGTCACCTAAAAAATAATAATGAAAAAAATGTGGGGGAGATATCGTATGTACAGGGTGGTCGCGCGAATGTTAGACCCTCATTTAACTTCGTTATTTTTAGAGTTACGTAAAAAAGTTAAAAATAAAAGTTAAAGAAAATCACTTGTATTTTCCAAAAACATTTCAGAAAAATAATTGAAAGTCGAATTTCGGATATATGAACTTTACTTTGTTTTTTTTTTTAATGGAACACCCTGTATATTTTTACATCATCTGAAAGGCCATAAAAAACTTTTCAATGATATATGCAACATAGTATTTATCTTAAAAAAATTGTGTCTAATTTACTTTAAATTTACAATTTATCAAAATAACCGTGGGGAACAAAAGTGTGTAATTTAATGTGAACAATACTTTAGTTCTGTCAAGATATTTGTTGGTAACTAATTTTACTTTGTTTTAAATAAAATGGAAAATTTCAGTGATTGATATAAATTTTTCGGACCATCAGAGCTTAATGATAACAAAATGTAATATTTAATATGGTTTTTAAGAAAAATATTATGTTTTATATATCATTAAAAAGCCTCTTTTACGGGCTTTCTGACGGTGTAAAATATATGGGGTGTTCCGTTTAAAGAAACCAAAGTAAAGTGCATATCTCCGAAATGCGACTTTCAATTATTTTTCTGTAATGATTTCTGGAAAAAAAATATTATTTTCTATAACTTTTATTTTTGAACTTTTTTACGTAACGAAGTTTAAAGTTCTAACGTTCGCGCGACTATCCTGTAGTTAACATAACTATCATAACTGCTCTCCAAAAGGCAAATTTCAACCCTCGTTTTTGGTGATTAACTCAAAAATCGATGAGTCATCAACACAAGACTGACGGTTTTGATTGCCTCATAAAAATTTTAATAATTTATGTTGCAATATTAAACTTTTCTGCTATTTTTCTTATTATCTTTGGTTTTCGTATATGGTTAGTTATAGTTGTGCTCTAAATTTGCCTTTTAAACAAAGTTTTCTTAAGTCAGATTTTTCATTTATGTTTCGACTCAGGTTGATTCTGGGAGCTTCTACTTCTACAACAGCAATTTTGGATGGGCCATGACCCACCCTGGCCCCAACGTAGTTCCGTGCCTCTAATGTAAATAAAGTAAATATACTAAAACTGTAATTCTAGAACTTGAATATCTCCAAAAATAATCGAGTTAAATGTAGGTTGTGGGGTGTTCCCGAAAAGACCTCTACCAAATCTATATGAAAACTTTTTTTGGGACTGAAAATTCCAACATTCAGTATAAAAAGTATAGTAGTGGTGGTATGATAGAAAATAATAATAATTTTTTGCGTTGTATTTATTCTAATTTGTGAAAAATTTTCCCTAAAGATTAAAAATAAATTCAAAGTTATTATTAGTGTTTTACTTTTTATGAAAAAAAAAAAAAATTGATACATAACTATATTTTCTAAATTTAATCAAATGTTGAATTTAAGTTTTTCAGAATTAAGGCGGGCTTTTTGTGTTCTTGAACTATTGTTTAAGTCTTATTTATTTTAACGTCCTGGAGGAGTTTAGCTATAGCTATTCCACAACTGAACCAGGATGCGTACCTACACATAATATCTCGACATCTGAATGTACTGAGCCTACATTCAGTATAAAAAGTATAGTAGTTAGTGGCCTCAGCGTTACCACATTTGGTAGATTTTTATTTCTTTTTAGTAGAATTTTAAGGATTTTTGTAAAGTTTGGTAGGTAAAATTTGCTGGCAGATTTCTGATAATTATTATCAGAAATCTACCAGCAAATTTTACCTACCAAACTTTAAAAAAATCCTTAAAATTCTACTAAAAAGAAATAAAAATCTACCAAATGTGGTAACGCTGTTAGTGGTGGTTGTGAAAAATTTTTCCTAAAGATTAAAAATTAAATTCAAAGTTATTATTAGTGTTTTTTTCATGAAAAAAAAAAATAATAATAATAATAATAATAATAAAAACTCCATATCTTCTGAATTTAATCAAATGTTGATTTTACGCTTTTTGAGCTATTCTGAACAACTTCTATCAGTAAAATTTTACAATAAAAAAATGTCTACGATTTTTTTAAATTTTCCATTTATTTTGGTATCTCAAGTAGCTTTGTGTTTGAAAGGGGTGAATGGTATTTTACCCATAAGTAGTTGCTAAATTAGACAAATAGTTTTAGTTACCAAATCTTAATGCACTTTACATTTTTCCTTCTTCTTAACAGATTGCATTAGAACTGAAGAACTAATTCCCAATAACTGTATAAGAGCATTTATCACTTCCTTTTGTCCAGTCTGCAAATCTATTTTTAGAATCCTCCACATTTTGGGAATAAGCATATCACTAACACACGTTCTGCCCATCGTATTAGTTTGGTATTTTTTACATTTCCCCGACCAAATAAGAATCTATTTTTAGAATCCTCCACATTTTGGGAATAGACATATTATTAACACACTTACGTGTTGATATTTGTGTTTTGAATGAAATAGAAATCTATTCTTAGAATCCTCCACATTTTGAGTATACGCACATTATTACTAACTTACTTTTGCATTTATACTTTATCTTTACATGCATAGTGGTCCAAAGTTTTAAATTTGGTCATTTATAAGCTTTTTTGAAAAAGATAGCGAAAAACTGCCATCTTCATATGAATGTTAAGGTAAATGCCGGCAATTTACAAATATTTGAGGTAATACAGGGTCTTTCACAAAGTCATACCACATCAAATATGTATTTTTTTTAATAATACCGCCTATATATTTTTATATTTTAGAATTCTATGGTGAACTCTTATGAAATTTTGTGTATATAATCTAATTGTTTTCGAGATATTCATATTTGAATATCAACATTTTACGTATTTTATGAGACTGTAAAACAAAACGGTTTAAATGAGAACGCTTGCACATTTCTGTTTTAGTTTTGATTAATCTATATATTAATCTATTAACAATGCTAAACGGGAAGTGACCCAAGACCAGAAAGATATACTGCCTGCTAAATCGGAAGCAGCCATTATTGGGTAGAATATTAGAAATCAAGATAGAAATGTGCAACTCCTTTGTTCAAAATCACACCGTTTAGATTTTACAGCCTCGCAAAGTACGAAAAATGCTGATTTAAATTTGTTTAAAGATTTTGTTGAGTCTTATTTATATTAACGTTCTGGCGGAGTTTAATTGTAGCTATACCAGCACTGAACCAAGACACGTACACATAGACAACATCTCAACACTAATTTCCTGCGACATTGCCATCTGCCGCAGCTGAGACATGCGGCTAGCCCAGTGCTACCGTCTCAGCAACACGTGAAAGATGCCACTACACTTCCATACCCTAGCCAGGATCCGAACCCGGGACCCCGTGGTCGCAAGCTTAAGATTTTATGCTCTGTGCCATTGATTTGTTGTCAAATCACACATACCACATTTGACTTCAAAGCCAGAACTTAAATTTTTAGTTGAAATTCGGCCACAAAATAACCACAACTATTTTAAACAAGTTTTTATAAAAAAACGGTTGGTCCTATTATATTTAACAAAGGGGGCCTTTTTTGTGCAAATTTGATTAGGAAATCATATCCCGGTACCAAAATTAAAAAAGGAAACCGAAGAAAAAAAATTGGATTACCTATAAGAGAGATTGAAATTCATATTGGCCAGTATCAAGAAATAATAACTTTTATTGATACTATATAACGTACCGTAAAATTTCATATCTCTAGGACTAAGGGATCCTGAAATATTGAATAAAAATATATAAAAGTATTTATGCAAAACTTCTATTTAGCATCTTTCTTTTATTCAATATCTTGTCTGTATGATGAATACCCTGTATGTATTTTTTAACTAAAAGTATATCAGGTTTTCTTCCTGGCAATAGTGACAACCACATTCCAAATATTATTTTCCTCTGCCTAGAGTGACCACCCTGTATACTTTTCACTAAAGCTTGTTATAACTACGTGCGAAATATTATTGCCCTCCGTAAAAATGTTTTCATTATTTCTTTTTAGGTGATCTTTCACGCAATTGTATTTACTACATGCGAAATATTAGCGTCTTCTCTCACATTTTTTTCCATTATTTCGGGTGACCACCCTCTAGATCTTATGTATATAAGAGAATACCATGACTCGCTGACTGACTGACCGATCTATCAATGCACAGCTCAAACCGTTGGGTCTAGAAACTTCAGATTTTCAATAGGTGTTCCTCAAATATCGTAGGCAACCACTAGGAAGAGATTTTTCGAAATTCGACCCCTAGGAGGGTGAAACAAAGGGTTAAAAATTTTAGGCTTTTTCGGAAAGGGTTAGATCTAGATGCATGAAATTTGGCAGAACTATTTTTTGTTGAAATATATTAGATACGTATAATACGAAATTTCGATTTTCACTTTTTGAAGGAGTGAAAGCGGGGATGGTACAGGCCTGTAGCTAGGGGAGGGCAGGACGGGCGATGCAATTGTATTTACTACATGCGAAATATTAGCGTCTTCTCTCACATTTTTTTCCATTATTTCGGGTGACCACCCTCTAGATCTTATGTATATAAGAGAATACCATGACTCGCTGACTGACTGACCGATCTATCAATGCACAGCTCAAACCGTTGGGTCTAGAAACTTCAGATTTTCAATGGGTGTTCCTCAAATATCGTAGGCAACCACTAGGAAGAGATTTTTCGAAATTCGACCCCTAGGAGGGTGAAAGAAAGGGTTAAAAATTTTAGGCTTTTTCGGAAAGGGTTAGATCTAGATGCATGAAATTTGGCAGAACTATTTTTTGTTGAAATATATTAGATACGTATAATGCGAAATTTCGATTTTCACTTTTTGAAGGAGTGAAAGCGGGGATGGTACAGGCCTGTAGCTAGGGGAGGGCAGGACGGGCGATGCAATTGTATTTACTACATGCGAAATATTAGCGTCTTCTCTCACATTTTTTTCCATTATTTCGGGTGACCACCCTCTAGATCTTATGTATATAAGAGAATACCATGACTCGCTGACTGACTGACCGATCTATCAATGCATAGCTCAAACCGTTGGGTCTAGAAACTTCAGATTTTCAATGGGTGTTCCTCAAATATCGTAGGCAACCACTAGGAAGAGATTTTTCGAAATTCGACCCCTAGGAGGGTGAAAGAAAGGGTTAAAAATTTTAGGCTTTTTCGGAAAGGGTTAGATCTAGATGCATGAAATTTGGCAGAACTATTTTTTGTTGAAATATATTAGATACGTATAATACGAAATTTCGATTTTCACTTTTTGAAGGAGTGAAAGCGGGGATGGTACAGGCCTGTAGCTAGGGGAGGGCAGGACGGGCGATGCCCGTCCTGGAATAAGTTTCGTCCGATCTACGGTGATCGTAATGGGGGCAATTTTAACTGTCCTTTTAATATTTTGAAAGAGATTGGGTAAAAATTTATTAATTTTTTCGGACTAAAAAGTTTTTTTTGGATTTCCCTCATCAAAAATTTTTTTTTGGATTTCTCTCCCCCCCCCCCCCCGCTCGTTAAAACATTTTTCGGACTTTTTTACGGGCCCGTCCTGAAAAATTGTTTGCCCGCTCTGAAAGCACTTTCTAGTTACAGGCCTGGGATGGTAGATGGTTTAAAGCGCACTCGTATTTTGAAATCGTGTAAGTCAGAAACGTGATTATTCGAGTGATGGACTACTCTGGGGAAATAAGAAGATAAGACACATATTCGACGGTATTCAAACAGAGACCTTCCCCAAACGGGTGAACGATGAGGAGGAGGGAGGGAGGTTTTTAAACTTTTCGGAACCGCCTAGATCTAGAAGCGTGATATTTGGCAGAAATACTCTTTATTGGAACCTATTAGACACGAGTTAGGCGAAATTTCGATTTTCACTTTTTGAAGGGGTGAAAACGGGGGTGGTAAATGATCTAAAATGTACCTGTGTCTCTGAAATCGCGTAAGTCAGAAACGTGATATTCCAACGATGAACTCTTCTAAGGAAATAAGGAGACACGTATTCGATGGTTTTCAAAAGGAGACCCTCCGAACAGATGAACAGGAAGAGGGAGTTTTTAAGCATGAAATTTGACACATGACCTCTCATGTGTTCTATTGTCGATTAAAATAGTTATTTTATTAACACAAAAATAGAATAATGAATTGTTATCAAATTGGTATGCGCAGTGGTATGGTTTCCCCGGGTACTATGGATGTGCAGTGGGTTTCCTCGAGTACTATAGATGCACAGTGGATTTCGTCGAGTACTACGGATGCGCAGTGGATTTCCTAGAGTACAATGGATGGGCAGTGGGTTTCTTCGAGTACAATGGATGCGCAGTGGGTTTCCTCGAGTGCAATGAATGCGCAGTGGGTTTCCTTGAGTACTATGGATGGACAGTGAGTTTCCTCAAGTGCAATAGATGCGTAGTGAGTTTCCCTGATCACTATGGATGTGCAGTGAGTTTCCTCGAATACTATCGATGCACAGTGGATTTCCTCGAATGCAATGGATGCGCAGGATGGAACTAAATTATATTTTGATCTTATTCCGTTGAAGTGTTGAGACGTAAATTGGGGTAAGAGGGGGTAAATAGGTAAATCAAGCAAGTAAGAGTCCATAAAACTAGTATTTAGTATATATAAGAGAAGGTCTCAAAACATTTTTAGGAATTAGCCACCCCCAATACCACCCCACCCCACTATTAAAGAGGGTGAAAAAAATAAAATTGTAAGTTAGTGTGTGTACCAAAGGCCTCATTTTTTTTTTACTTCATCCACCCCCACTACTGTGTGTCTAGCTTCTATGATTTTGGATTAGAATACCATGCAACCTGTACGGTGTTTATATATCTTCTATTAGTTTTTTTGATTCTATAATAACTGGGTTACCTCGAGTAGGATGGATGCGCAATGGGTCTCCTCGAGTACTAATTCATTCGCAGTGGATTTTCTCGAGTACTATTGGTGCGCAGTAGGTTACCCCAAGTAGTATGAATGCGCGGAGGTTTCCCTAGAGGAATATGGAAGCGCAGTAGGTTTCCTCAACTATTGGGAATGCGCAGTGGCTTTCCTCGAGCACCATTGATGAGCAGTAGGTTACCTCAAGTATTATGGATGCGCACTGGGTTTCTCCGAGTACAATGGATGCGCAGTAGGTATCCCCAAGTAGGATGGATGTGCTGTAGTTTACCTCGAGTAGTATGGATGCGCAGTTGGTTTCCTCGAATAACATGGATGCGCGTTGGGTTACCTCAAGTAGTATTGATCCACAATGGCTTTCCTCCTTCAGTTAGATGGATGTGCAGTGGGTGGCCCAGTGTAGTTTGGAAGCGCAGTCGGTTTCCTCAAGTACTATCGATGCGCAGTGGCTCTTCTCGATTACTATTGATGCGCACTAGGTTGCCTCAAGTAGTATGGATGCATAGTGGGGTTCCTCGTGTAAAATGGTTGCGCAGTGGGTTACCTCTTTTTTGTGCGCACGATTACTCTGGAACTGTTTAAGATATTGACTTGAAATTTGATACACGTCTGTATTTTAGCGAGATGTTGGTACTAGATTATATTTTGGTCCTATTCTATTGAAGGGTTGAAGAGTAAATTGGGGTAAATGGGGGGGGTAAATAGGTAAAACACGCAAGTAAGAATCGACAAAATTGGTATTTAGTATAAAATAAGTAAAGGTCTCAAGAAAATTTTTGGCATAAGCCACCTCTATTACCACCCCCACCCCATTATTAAAGGGGGTGCAAAAATAAAATTGTGATTTAGTGTGTACACAAGAACCAAAGGCCTTTTTATCACTTCATCCACCCCCACTACCACACCCTACCACCACCCCAACCCCACTAACGATATGGCATATCGTTTTATGGGTTTTTGAGGGAGACGATTCCAAATATATTATTAAAATTCCATAAACAATTATTTCCACATAGTAAAGTGGAAATATAGTATTTTCGTTGTAAGAGACTTGGATGAAAAATCTGGATGTGGAAGTAGTGATTCCTTGGGCAGTGGTTTTTTTTATGTTTTTTTTGTCATTACCTCAACAAACTGAAGGTATGACCAAATTTTCAGAATTTTGACCATCCAAATACTTATTTTGAACAATTATGTGGCATACCGTTGGGTATATTTTTACACATATTTTAACACATTCCTCCACTGTTAATAGACCACCGTAAAAGTATACACACCGATAGGGGGCGCTGAAACCAATAAATTTAAATCCTCCACAATTAATGATGAATCAGATTTTCACACACTGACTATAATCCCAAATTCTGGAGGATTTTTTTTATTGCGTTTCTGTGCAAAGCAGGCATCGAGAATCTCATTGCAGCGATAAAAAATTGTCGATGACTGAGAAATCCTCGACAATTCGGTCATCCTCGACAATTCAGTTCTATTCACAGAGTGTTCCTCCACAGTTAATGTAATGCATACACACACACACACACACACACACACACACACACACACACACACACACACACACACACACACACACACACACACACACACACACACACACACACACACACACACACACACACACACACACACACACACACACACACACACACACACACACACACACATACACGCACGGTAATGCACTGTGGAGGACCGTCCTGGTACCCAATAGTGGAAGATTTGCTGGTTTTATAAATTTCGGATTGCTCTTAGTTCGCTTGTATTGTTACTGTTTTTAATTTTTCTTTACACTCCTTTGTTTAGGAGTTATACAGAAAAAAATATATACTCCACAGTTAATTGACAATCTACCGTGAGTGTTAATCATCGACAGTTAATGTGGCATATGGAAATGTGTTAAGACTCCTCCACACTTTATGTTGAATTACACTCCGTCACAATGATAGTGCAGTTCACACCAACAGAAGCATCTTTCTATGATCTTTGCCTGATAATAAAATATTTACGGATTATTCAGTGTGTCTCCGGATGAGGTATCGCACTCTTATTTTTGATTTGCCGGGAAAAAGGCATTCTTTATAAAAAGTTTTGCTTGTCTTAGGAAGTCATAAACAGTTGTCAAACTTAAGATAAATTATACAGGGTAGTCTAAAAATTAGAAAACATTAAATCGACTTGAACCTTTTTTTAAAGATTTTTATTGAAAATTTTATTTAGCAATGTTTTTCAATTATGAAGAAAAACTTAAGTATGGAGTATAGTTGCAAAATAAGGAAATAGCAATTTAAAAAGAAAATAACATTTTATTAAACTAAGTTGAAAACTATTCCACATGTAGTGTAGACCTCCTACTAGTACATATTTTTCTAATCTTTTTCTAAATTCTTCAGACAGAATGAGATAACATCTTCCTTTATGGTTGCAACAGCATCCACAATTTCTTCTTTGATTAATCTACGTCGTTTTCGAAATCGTTTGCATATACTTTTGCTTTAAATACTCCCATAAGAAGTAATCCAACGGGGTTAGATCTGGCGAACGGGCAGGCCATGCTGTTTATCCATGGCGGCCAATACACCTGTCGTGGAAGTGATTGTCTAACTAGAATTGTAGAATTACTGGGCATCCACCTTGCTGTAAATTTATTTTTCTTCTATATTATAAATTTTCATTGTCCAGTTCGAACGAAACAAAATTATTGAAAATTTTTAAATAAGTGCCGCTTATTCTGTGATACATTTTGTCGCACCAAACATTTTAAACGTTTGACTATTAGTGGTAATTCGGAAATTAGGATTTTCCTGAGTCTAGTACCTACAATTCTGAGACGAGACTACCCCATTAGTAGTAAAAGTAGGTTCGTCCGTGAATAAAATGTTTCGATGAAAAATTTTCTCACCCATAGTTAAACGAAGAGCATCATCTCCAATTTGAAGTTTGTGAAGAATGTGAATGAATAAAATTTTTTGCCGACTAAAATCCTCTGAATCTGAGATTTGCTACTACCTAAAATTGATCATTTCTTAACGACCATCTTGGGTGTTCTTGTACAGAGTTTAAATCTATAACAGTAGCAGCGTCATCTTCATTTAATTGTTCTTTGGTTCTTTTGATATTTTTTACATCCCCAGTGGAATCAAATTTATAAATTAATTTATGTACTGCCATACTGCTTTGCAAGTCACTTTAATATCTGATTACTTCTCATTTTAAACTTCTATTGCCTATTTATAAGAAACATTTCCGATTCCACAGCATTTGACCAAGTAAATTCGTTGTTCCAGGGTTAGCATATCCCACCCCAACAAACATCCCTCGATATCAATTTCCTCACTTAAGGAATCCTGCGCCGGAAAAACAAACAAGCTGATAAACTCTATACATTCATTAACACCATCTACAAAAAACATACAGTTTTATCAAATGACAAACAGGCGCGGATCCAAGGGGGGAGCAATGGGTGCAATTGCCCCCCCCCCCGGGCCCTCCTTGTGCTGTGCGAAAATCTGAAATGTCCGGTCCGGCGGCTCCGCTTTGTCGAAGTCACCCGGCATATGTTTTTTTACACCATTCCCAAGTAGCAAAGTAATTTTATAAAGGTTGTATAAACTACTATAAAATAAATTATTTATTTTGCTACTTGGGTTTTTTTATCAGGTACTTTTCAATATTTGTCAATTTGTGTAAGTGCCCCCCTCTTAGGGAGCTCCTGGATCCGCCCATGATGACAAAGTATTTTAAGCAGATTTTTGTTATTTAATTTCCCTGTATGAATATTCATATCACCGTAACATCCTGTTCTCCTGTTAGTTCAAAGCAAATCCCATATCAAATTATAACTTTATAAATTTTTATAAAGAATAAGTTTTTCTTGGAAAATCAGTACCTATCGCTTCTAACATACAGCACATTATAGTGGAAGTAGATACGTCTTTCTTTTACTAATTCTCTGTTTTCTTTCTTGCTCTCGTTTATCTCAGAATATATAAAACTACATGCCAAATCTGTATATAACTTATACAAGGATGGCCCACATAAGATAGTTCTGTACTTTTTCTCGGAAACTGTAAGAGCTACGACTAAAAGTTTTATACAAATGTTGTTTGATATCAAGCAAATTTTTATTTTATGATATCTTTGTTTATACAGGAGGTGTATATATTAGTTTTTCTTGTGAGGTCAACTTTGTTATTTTAAGTGAAACACCCAGTATATACAAAAACATTGTGAAATAAATGTTTTCTTGTTTTTTACATACAATTTTTTTCATAGCTCTTACAGTTTCCGAGAAAAATACAGACAGAATCATCTTACTTAGGCCAACCTCTGTACCTTCTACAAAAAGCTTCCGCAAAATTTTAAATTTATAAAATGTATCGCACCGTTTTCTAGTAAAACGCAAGAAACGAGCCTGATAACTGACTTTTTCAAAAAAGGTGATAAAAAGTTCTCACCTTCAAAAAATTCTATCTCGGTCATTATTTATTGTACAAAGAAACTAAAAATAAAATTATATAAAAAAAATATTTTTAAGAAAAAGATTTTTTTGCAAAAATTACTGAAAAATAAAAATAATTTTTTTAAAATTCATACACCTGGAAACCAAAAGCTTTGGGGATGGTCATATTGCATTGCTATTGTATAGTTACTTTGCTCAATTCACCGCCCCCAAAGCTTTTGGTTTCCAGGTGTATGAATTTTAAAAAAATTATTTTTACTTTTTAGTAGTTTTTGCAAATAAAAGCTTTTTCTTAAAAATATTTTTTTTATATAATTTTATTTTTTACTTTTTAGTCTACTTATTTTACAGACAGACCGATAAAATCCTTTATTTGCCACCGCCATCCACCTCTTCCCTCTCCCGTCTTATCACCCCCCCAACACTACTTCCCACCCCTTTCCCACCTCTTCCCGTCCATTCCCCCCTTTCCCGCCTCTTCCCACCCCTTCCCTCCCCCTTCCCACCTCTTCCCACCCCATCCCCACCACGTGTGCCAAATTTCAAAGCTCTAGGCTTAATTAGAACTAGTCGAAATTCAGCTTCCAAGATTTGACTTAAACAAACATACATACATACAAACATTGCAAGTTAAATAACAGGTTTTAAAAAGAAAGAAAAGAAATTTCACAACCTTTAAAAAGTAGGTATTTTATTTTTCCGTTAAATTGCATAGTTTTCGAGATATCGACCAAAAGTCAATTTTATGGGCATATGTGACCCATTTACTGGGAAATGCATTTGTCATTTGCTAGGCACTCTTAAAATGTAATTAAATAAGTACACCTTTCCTAAGAAAAAATGCAGCAATAACTTTTTTTGCTTTTAAAAACTAATTTTCCTGAACTAAAAGTGTTTTTTGATTAATATTAAATAGTAAAATAACAATTTATGCTTGCATAAACTGAATTGTCGTGACAATTCAAAATCATGTCAATTGTTGTCTCAAGCTTCATTGTGTTCACTCATAAAAACCATGTAAATGTTTGATTATTTTATGCTGTTTTGCAATTCATAAATAAATCCACTTCTATCTCAAAATAATATAATGTCGAGAAACGCCTGTTTGGCTCAGGAGGGCAGGTACCTTGCCTCCCTGTAAGATTAATTTTAAGCTCTAAATTGCAATTATTGCCACCGAACTGCAGGTGCGTACCGCCAGTTATCAAGCAAAACCTTTGTATTATTGTATTGCACTGTACTCCCTTTATCCTGAATATGGTGATCATTTCTTTCAGATAAATAGGTATACAAATAGGGCTATTTCTTAACTAGGGTGGAATAACATCATTTATATTATAACTATCATAAAAACGTGGCACTCGCTAATATTCTCGTACCCATGCCTTCTTATCGTTTTTCTAATACCTGTATCCACAAACTAACCATAAAATTTCCTTCCCTATACACAATAATTTGTAGATAGATGTTTGTATTATTTCTCACTTTGAACTGTACTTTATAATATAACTATGAATTGAAAATTGACAAAACTTTAATGCATCTGCCCATTTGAACCGTAACTAATTTAAGATAATATAATACAAACATTTATTTATTAGGGGCACTTGTCCCTTTTATAGACTAGAGAATGGGATGACTCTGAAAACAACCTATTTAGCAACGCTGAAGGTCCATATACTTTATAACTTTCACCCAATCTGAAGGGCATCTATGATAGTTTTCTAATAAATAAAATCAAGTAGAATGGGTGTGGTAATCAACCCTAATTTAACCCTTTGTTATAATTAAAGTAATTGTACAAATTTAACTAAATATACTAACGTTGAGATACAACGTTACCATATGTAATAATTCATACAAAATAAATAAGGTAATAAATGATATTTTTAAATCATAGTACCTATTAAACTATTTCATAATCTAATATTTAGAATCAAAAGATTGTAAATCAAATGTCATTTATATTTTATGAAACTGATATTTTACGCGCTTGTTGTTTTGAAATACACATTTTTGTGATTTTAACATTTTTTAAGGTATAGTACAGTACCTAGAGGTAAAAAATAAATGTAAAATCTCGGAATAATCTCACAAGTAATGATAATTTTACTTCCACATCCAGTGGAAGTATAGTAACGACAAAAAAATTTTAAAAAATTTTTATTGTTCAAATAGGCTTAGAATGTCATGAAACGTCGAGATTTTAAGTTTGAGCGAAAAAAAAATTTCTGTCTGTCGGTCTGTCGGTCTGTAACTTTTTTTTGTGCGCACGTTTACTCTGAAACCGTTTAAGATATTGACTTGAAATTTGGTACACATATGTATTTTAACGTGATCTGGAACTAGATTATATTTTCATCTTGTTCCATCGAAGGGTTGGGGGTAAATTGGGGTAAATTTGGGGTAAATAGGTAAATTAAGCAGGTAAGAGTCCAGAAAATTGGTATTTAGTATATTAAAGAGAAGCTAAGGTCTCAAAAAAATTGTTGGTATTAGCCACCCCCATTACCACCCCCACCCCATTATTAAAGGGGATGAAAAAAAATTGTGATTTAGTGTGTGTCCAAGAATCAGAAACCTCCAAATATTTTTTTACTTCATCCACCCCCACTACCACCCCCTATCACCACCCCCACCCCACTACTGATGTGGGGTATCGTTTTATAGGTTTTTGGGGGAGAGGATTTCAAATATTATATTATTAAAGTTCCATAAGCAATTATTTCCACATACGAAATTTTTTCGATGTGAGTGTCTTGGATACAAAATGTGGATGTGGAAGTAGTGATTCCTTGGGCAGCGGTTTTTCTTTATGGGTTATTATTGTAGTAAAAGGTGTCATCTTCAGTTTCTATATGGTCCGGACACTTGCTCTTACCTTCAAGGGGAGAAAACCACCTATAAAATTTAGATATTTAATACCTATTTGCTGATTTGTTTTTGAAACGGGAGGTTTTTGGGATCGCTAATTACGAATCATTACGAAGTCAAAATTAAAAAATTAAGCGTGTTTTAAAGAGACAAAAAAAAATGCGTATCTAAGTTATGTTATATGTTAACAAAAAACAGTATTTTTGAGAAAAGAAATGTAATTGCATAATTACAATAACAAAATGGCCGCATTTTGTTTAAAAAAATGTGAAAACTCATGTTGTTTCTTTATTTTTTATGATACAGAAACAAACGAAAAATCATTTTAAAGACCGATAAATTATCTTTAATTCTGTTCCTTAGAAATTTTGATGGGTGTGTGTGATATTTTCTAAGATATTCAACATTTAAACTAAATACTTTTTCCTATAAATGTTCAAATGCCATCTTTATACTTAAATATGTACCAAACTATCCTACTTTATTTTCAATGTATAGGCTTTATTTTTGATCTCTACAATTTTTTCGCTGAAACTAATATTTATTGAGATATTTGCAAACAATAAAAACATTTACGTTTTATCGAAAATCCCTATATAATTTAAAGTGCAATTTTTTTCTAAAGCAAGCGTTGTAGACGGACGAAAAACTTTGAGTATCTGGATAATACCATATTATGTTAACGAAAAACAGTATGCGGGAAAATATTTTTTTTAATTACTGATTACGTACATTAACACAATGGCGACAATTTTATTTAAAAAATGTGAAGAAGCACATTGTCTTTGTCATAACTTCTATGTTATAGAGTTAATAAAAAATCGTTTGATTAATAGTCTTTCAATTTGGTGGTTAGCATTTTTGACGTAAGTGCCCTAGTCTCTGAGATTTAAACCAAATACCTCATCGCTCAATTTAGTAGCTTTCTTATTTGTCTGTAGCATGTTTTCGCTCAATGTGTTACTTCAAGTTATTTGACGAAAATCGTTTTTAAATACCCTTTCAAGTTAAAATCCTACAACTTAAATACTATTAATTTAGTTGAGTGCCAGAATAGCCTACGGCTAAACTCCGCCAGGACATTAAAATAAATAAGGCGATAAAAAAAATTATATAAAAAGTTGCATATAGAACATTTTCTTCTCCAAATTTGGTTATCTTTCAGCTCCAATGTTTTTGTTTGTTTTTTTTTTTTTTTTAGGTGCCACCCCCTGAAAAGGGTAGTATCCACCCCCTATAAATTAGCAAACACCCTCATAATATAGAAACTTTTACTTGATGCATTTACTATTAAGTTGCCAAAAATGAACGAAATCTAATTCATATGACATTATTCCGAAGTTAAAACCTGTAGTTACTGTACTATATTATTAAATATTATTTTTGTACATGCTTTAAAATTAGTCAAACTATCAATAATAGACGTCAGTTACTATCGGTAATGCGCAGAAAGTAGTCATTCCGACAAATTTTAGATTTGTCAAATTATGATAATGTCATGATATTTGAGAATTAATAATTTGTGTATTTTAAATTGTACTGTCTTACAAAAACACCTGTGTTGTTGAAAAAATCATGCGTGTATGATGAGAAAAAAGTACCTTCTCCAATTTCGCATAGCTTATAGCAATTTCTATGCTCATGCGGAGAACCTACTTTCCACTATTACATAAAATAAAAATATCAACTTATTTATAATCACTTAATTCCAAATTTCCAAATATTATAATATGAAACAGTGTAGTACGTTATTCATGAAATATCTGTTACCTACTAGCTGAATAACCCGGCCTTTCTCGGAATTCGAAAGCAATATCTTTCAACCCCTGCATCTCACCCCTGGTTAACAGTTTTTTTCCGTCGTTTTAAGAGTAAAATCTATAAGTGTACTAAAATTCAACGGTCTAGCTCATCGGAAAGTTAGTTTTCATTTTCAGACAAACGTGCATTAAGCTTTAAATGTTATAGATTACCTACCTTATTTTACAGCTACAAACTGTTATAATACGAGAAATTTAAAAAAAATTATATTGTCAAATTCTGAAAAAAGTCAGAGGAGTATTATTTGATCTAGTTCTTTGAAATATTAATTTATTTTTCTTAAATGACAAAAAATATATTTAAAAAGTTTAAAATTTAATATAAAAATCGGAATCTACGTAAAAAATTATTTAGCTTTAAAAAAACGTATAAATACTCCACTTAAACCTCGCGCTACTTTAGAATATATAGTACGAAATATATTTTACGTATTGCATGTATTATCAATTATCATTCTCGGTCATATTGGAGGCCAAAATAACTATTTTATTTTTATTTAAAAGTGCATAAGGGCAACAGTGTATCTTAGTAAATAATTGACAGAGGATTTTTTTTATTGTTCCTCTTTCGATATATTATTAGTATATATGAAAATTTTATGTAATAGTGAACAATTTATATATGATTCTTTTTATAAAAAAAATATATAAGGCCGAAAAAAACGGTTAATAGTGGTTAAAATGACTTTTGGTATCTAAAATATATAAAAATGATACAGTTTGAAAAATTTTGCATCTATTCCTTTATTGCAACTCAATTTTTAATTTTGTTATTGTTTTTTGGGCGTTCTAATGAATAAATTGAATTGAAACTTGTTATGGAAGAGTAGCCCTATTAGGCATACACTATCAAGTTTTGTCACAATCTAACATTTTCTTTTTTTACAGACTTTTTCTTTTGTACGAAGAAAAGAAATAATGTACATATACATTATTTAGGTCTTACTCAAGCTAACTTTCATACTAATAACAAAATATCTAGTTTCTTTATATTGAGGGAATATGCAAATATAATGGTGTATTCTTTAAAATACAAATTATTGTTAAATGTATTAAAACAACTGCCTATTCTTGCTAATACTAAAAGAAACTGAACTGTATAATAGATTTCACAGAATTATGTAGGAGAAAAATACAGAAATTAGAAAAAAATTAAAAACTTACTAAAACAACTTACACACTGAATAATCAAAAACGAGACCCCAAAATGTTAGCTATGAATTATTTTATACAATTAAATTTCATTTAGTAGCAATTATTAGCATTGTTTTGATGTATTCTACAATCATTTGTATTTTAAAGTGTTTCTACATTTTTTCTTTACCTAATATACTATTATAATTGTGTGTTCAGAAGTTAAGCATCAATATAAATATTTAAAAAACCTAGGTAATTTCTCATTAGTATGGAAGTTACCTTCAGTAATACCTAAATAATGTCTATACAGGGTGATATGTAAGTCGATAAAACCCTTTTAGGAACTTACAGAATAAGTCATTTAGAATATAATTCGCCAGGCTTACCTTGGTACAAAGTCTTACGGTTTTCGAACTATTCGCCAGTTTGAATTTTTTTGAATAAATGTCGTAGATCCATTTTTATAAGCTAATGAGAGCTTCTATGTCTGTTCTTTCAGTTTATTCTCTTGCTCTAAGTATTTTTTCTGGTCAATACGTTAACGATTATCTAAAGATGAAGTAAAGATTAATAGAAAACTACGCTATTCACAGGGTGTATTTTTGGAAAACAGTGCAAACCTGGAAAAGTCAGGGAATTTGATTTTGGTCAAAGAAATCAGGGAAAAGTCAGGGAATTTATAAATTTATAAAAAAAACTCAGGGAAAATTTATTAAAACGACTTATCCCTTTCGTTCACCTTGTCCTAGAAATAGTACATTGGATTACATTTATTTTTTATTTTTTAATTAGAACAGGTTTTTGTCGTCGATTTCATTTTACAAGAATCTTTATACATTATTCTTCATTGTCGGAAAATTTTGAGGCCATTTAGGTGTAGATAGAAAAATGTAGGAAAGCAAACATACGATGGGGTCTGTAGAAATTTTATACCATGTGAGAGTGCAGCAAAACAAATATTTTTATAATACTTGCAATTAACGAATTGTTGTGATTTTTTCTGTATTAGTGAACAAGGACCTATTGTGCAGTGTGAGATTTTTTGTTTGAACTTGTGTGCACATTTTAGACTTTTGTTTATAAATAAAATAGTGTACTAGAATTAGAACAGCTTGACACAACACCACAAAATTGTCAGGTAAACTTAATCTCACTTTTCAAAAAAAAATCACAAACTAGCTAAGTTACGATGTTTCACAGTTGATGTGACTGGCAAGAAGTATCTAACCAACCAGAAACTATACAAGATTCTCTATCTTGATGAATCAGAAGTGGAATGTCTCTCGGATGAACAAGATGATGGTTGCAAAATTGGCTCTTTTGGCTACCCCATTGGTATTTTTTCAAAATTTATAGCTAAATGTGTTATCATTTAGGGAACCAACAATTAGGAGATAGTGATTCAGAGTATTTGCCAGAAAATGCTGATGAAATTGAAAATACGCAATACGCACTTAGCGAAGAATTGTTTCCTGAAATTCATACCAAATAATAATATTATATTTATTATTATTATTGAAGTAAATTAAAAAATAAACATTTTTTCACAAAAAAATATGTTTTATTGTTTCAGAATTGTTAGCTACATATTTTGTGTGGATTATCCATTGAGTCACGATGTCCTACTTCTAGGACATTTTTTTCAAAAATGGGTGGGGGAAAATTTTTAAAGAAAGTATTAAAAATTATATTAAACAACTTATGTGCAAAATTGAAAAGTCGTGACTGAAAGTTGTTCCCATCTTGCGCCACCCCGCTCGTTAAAAAATGTTTTCCATTTCACTACCCGCTCAATTTTCATTTTTCGAACAGAAAATTTTTCTGGAATTTTTATTGAAAAGTCCTGGTATACCTGGAAAAGTCAGGGAATTTCAAAATTTTGAATTTGTATACACCCTGTATTCAGATACTTAAAAAAATTTAAATGCCATTATTAATCTTTACTTTAACTTTAGATAATCGTTAACGTATTGAACAGAAAAAAATTATGTTAGAGCAAGAGAAAAAACCGCTGCCCAAGGAATCACTACTTCCACATCCAGATTTTCTATCCAAGTCACTCACAACGAAAAAATTTTGTATGTGGAAATAATTGTTTATGGAACTTTAACAATATAATATTTGAAATCCTCTATCACAAAAACCCATAAAATGATACCCCACATCGGTAGTGGGGAAGGGGTGGTGATAGGGGGTGGTTGGTAGTGAGGGTGGATGAAGTAAAAAAATATTTTAAGGCTTCTGGTTCTTGTACACACACTAAATCACAATTTTTTTCATCCCCTTTAATAATGAGCTGGGGGTGGTAATGGGGGTGGCTAATGCCAACATTTTTTTTGAAACGTTAGCTTCTCTTGTATATACTAAATACCAATTTTATGGACTATTACCTGCTTGATTTACCTATTTACCCCAAATTTACCCCAATTTACCCCCTAACCCTTAGGAACGGAACAAGACGAAAATATAATCTAATTCTAGATCTCGTTAAAGTACATATGTGTACCAAATTTCAAGTCAATATCTCGAACGGTTCCAGAGTAAATGTACGCACAAAAGAAAGCTACAGACCGACAGACAGACAGACAGAATTGTTTTTTCGCTCAAACTTCAAATCTCGACGTTTCATGACATTCTAAGCCTATTTGAACAATAAAAATTTTTGAAAAAAAAACTTTTTTTGTCGTTACTATACTTCAACTGGATGTGGAAGTAAAATTCGGATCTACGCGATTTTTCGAAAAAAATCCCAATTGGCGATTAGTTCGGAAACCTTGAGTTTGTACTAAGGCAAGCGTGGCTAAATATGTTCTAAAGTACTTATCGACCTACCCTGTATATTTTCTAAATGAAGATAATTTTCTTTATTACCATTGTAAAATACATGTAAAGACCTGCATTTTGAAAAAAAATATATTCTACGAATCTATGCAATTAAACAATAATAAACGATTAAAATTTCGAAATCTTTTTTTTATTTTTAGTCGTTTAAATAAATATTTTATGCTAAAATTTGGCACAAAGGTTTAGTTCAATAATGGGCATATTTCCACCAACTTTTGTTAAAATGGATGCATTATTACCTTATATTTCTTAAATTGTCAAAAAAGGCAATTTTTGGTGGTTTTTATTTTCTTACAAATTAACAAATTATCAGAAAGTTTTTTCATAGCCTTTTGCTCTTTTTATTTCTGCGATACGATTATTAGAACCGGATATCTCCTTGTTATCATAAGGAAAAGAGCAGAAAATTTCAGTATTGAAAAATAAATTGTTAAAATTTTACAAGAATCAATGCACCGATTTAGTCGAAAACTTTCCATGGCACTTGTTATTATATCTACAACAAATTAAAATAATAAAATTGCTGCAGCCAGAGAATTTCTTATTCACCTATTTTGTTGCTTAATTTTACTCCACTATATATGATTTAAAATGTGAAAAATTTATGACTGTACATTATAGCAAATTGAGAAACTATTAGTTACACATTTAAAATAACTATGAAAGCCAATGCTGTAGACTCTAGAGCCTGGTCGATTTCCAGATGTTTGTTAGGTATGTACCTTTCTAACAATTCCCGCCAAATCCGTACAGTGGTCAGCAGTCACTTGTTTAGGAAACTACTAGCAATGGTAAAATCTACAATTTAAATCTTTAGAGGTGGTCCGCAATTTTTGATTATTTATTAATTGATTGTTCAATTTTTTCTTATCTGATCTGGGAATATTTAGTACGTCTCATTTTTTTTATTATGTATTTACGTGTTCGATAATAAAGAATACTTCGCAAGGATATCTTTAAAAAAATTCGCTGAAGCTAGTTTTAGAGTTTAATAAATCAATGATATTCAACCTAAAATTGCTTACTTTAAATAAAAAATATACAGGGTGGTCACCCACAAATGGGAAGGAGAACGATAATATTTCACATGTAGTTATTACAATTGCCAAGTAAGAAACATATAGAGGTTGGTCATCCTAAAACAGAAATAATGAAAAAGATGTGACGAAGAACAATAATATCTTGCACATAGTTAACACAACTGTCAAGGAAGAAAAATACGAAAATATACAGGGTGGTCACCTAAAAAATAATAATGAAAAAAATGTGGGGGAGATATCGTATGTACAGGGTGGTCGCGCGAATGTTAGACCCCCATTTAACTTCGTTATTTTTGGAGTTACGTAAAAAAGTTAAAAATAAAAGTTAAAGAAAATCACTTGTATTTTCCAAAAACATTTCAGAAAAATAATTGAAAGTCGAATTTCGGATATATGAACTTTATTTTGTTTTTTTTTTAATGGAACACCCTGTATATTTTTACATCATCTGAAAGGCCATAAAAAAACTTTTCAATGATATATGCAACATAGTATTTATCTTAAAAAAATTGTGTCTAATTTATTTTAAATTTACAATTTATCAAAATAACCGTGGGGAACAAAAGTATGTAATTTAATGTGAACAATACATTAGTTCTGTCAAGATATTTGTTGGTAACTAATTTTACTTTGTTTTAAATAAAATGGACAATTTCAGTGATTGATATAAATTTTTCGGACCATCAGAGCTTAATGATAACAAAATGTAATATTTGTAATATTTAATTAAGAAAAATATTATGTTTTATATATCATTAAAAAGCCTCTTTTACGGCCTTTCTGACGGTGTAAAAATATATGGGGTGTTCCGTTTAAAGAAACCAAAGTAAAGTGTATATCTCCGAAATGCGACTTTCAATTATTTTTCTGTAATGATTTCTGGAAAATACATATTATTTTCTATAACTTTTATTTTTGAACTTTTTTACGTAACGAAGTTTAAGGTTCTAACGTTCGCGCGACTATCCTGTAGTTAACATAACTATCATAACTGCTCTCCAAAAGTCAAATTTCAACACTCGTTTTTGGTGATTAACTCAAAAATCTATGAGTCATCAACACAAGACTGACGATTTTGATTGCCTCATAAAAATTTTAATAATTTATGTTGCAATATTAAAATTTTCTGCTATTTTTCTTATTATCTTTGGTTTTCGTATATGGTTAGTTATATTTGTGCTCTAAATTTGCCTTTTAAATAAAGTTTTCTTAAGTCGGACTTTTTATTTATGTTTCGACTCAGGTTGATTCTGGGAGCTTCTACATCTACAACAGCAATTTTGGATGGGCCATGACCCACCCTGGCCCCAACGTAGTTCCGTGCCTCTAATGTATATAAAGTAAATATACTAAAATTGTAATTCTAGAACTTGAGTATCTCCAAAAATAATCGACTTAAATGTAGGTTGTGGGGAGTTCCCTACTAAATCTATATGAAAATTTTTGTTGGGACTGAAAATTCCAACATTCAGTATAAAAAGTATAGTAGTGGTGGTATGATAGAAAATAATATTTTTTGCGTTGTGAAAAATTTTCCCTAAAGATTAAAAATAAATTCAAAGTTATTATTAGTGTTTTACTTTTTATGAAAAAAAAAATATATATTGATACATAACTATATTTTCTAAATTTAATCAAATGTTGAATTTAAGCTTTTTGTGCAATTCTGTAAAACTTCTATCGGTAAAATTTTACAATAAAAAAATGGCTACGATTTTTTTTTTATTTTTCCATTTATTCTGATATCGCAGGTAGCTTTGTGTTTGAAGGGGGTGAATGGTATTTTGCCCATAAGTAGTTGTGAAATTAGACAAGTAATTTAATGCACTTCATATTTTTCCTTCTTCTTAAGAGATTGCATTGCAGCGGAAGAACTAATCCCCAATAACTCTATAAAAGTATTTATCACTTCCATTTGTCCAGTCTGCAAATCTATTTTTAGAATCCTCCACATTTTGGGAATAAGCATATCACTAACACACGTACTGCGCATCGTATTAGTTTGGTATCATTTCACATTTCCAACCAAATAAGAATCTATTTTTAGAATCCTCCACATTTTGGGGATAGACATATTATGAACACACGTGTTGATATTATTTGCGTTTTGAATGAAATACTAATCGATTCTTAGAATCCTCCACATTTTGAGAATACGCACATTATTAACACACGTGTGGTGTGAATTTGTTACTTTTCCATTTATACTTTATCTTTACATGCATAGTGGTCCAAAGTTTTAAATTTGGTCATTTATAAGCTTTCTTAAAAAAAGATAGCGACAAACGGTCATCTTCGTATGACTGTTAGGGTAAATGTCGGCAATTTATAAATATTTGACATAATACAGGACCTTTCATAAAGTCATGACACATCAAATATGCATTTTTAAAATAATACAGCCTATATATTTTTGTATTTTTTAATTCTATGAAATTTTGTGTATATAATTTAATTGTTTTCGAGATATTCACAATTGAATATCAGCATTTTGCACATTTTATGAGGCTGTAAAAACAAGACGGTTTAAATAAGAATGAAAGGGATTGCATATTTCGACTTTAGTTTTTAATAATCTATATAATAATGACAGCTAAGCGGGAAGTGACCCCAGACCAGAAAGATATACTTCCTGCTAAATCGAAAGCAGACATTATTGGATAGAATATTAGAAATTAAGATTTTGTTCCAAATCAAACCGTTTAGATTTTACAGCCTCACAAAGTACGAACAATGCTGATTTCAATTGTTTTTTGAGGTTTTTCAGAATTAAGGCGGGCTTTTTGTGCACTTGAACTATTGTTTAAGTCTTATTTACATTAACGTCCTGGAGGAGTTTAGCTATAGCTATTCCACAACTGAACCAGAATGCGTACACATAGATAATATCTCAACATCTGAATGTACTGAGTGTACATTCAGTATAAAAAGTATAGTAGTAGTGGTGGTTGTCAAAAATTTTTCCTAGAGATTAAAAATTAAATTCAAAGTTATTATTATTCTTTTATTTTTTATGAAATTAATCAAATGTTGATTTTACGCTTTTTGAGCTATTCTGAACAACTTCTATCAGTAAAATTTTACAATAAAAAAATGTCTACGATTTTTTTAAATTTTCCATTTATTTTGGTATCTCAAGTAGCTTTGTGTTTGAAAGGGGTGAATGGTATTGTACCCATAAGTAGTTGCGAAATTAGACAAGTAGTTTTAGTTACCAAATCTTAATGCACTTTATATTTTTCCTTCTTCTTAAGAGATTGCATTAGAACTGAAGAACTAATTCCCAATAACTGTATAAAAGCATTTATCACTTCCTTTTGTCCATTCTGCAAATCTATTTTTAGAATCCTCCACATTTTGGGAATAAGCATATCACTAACACACGTACTGCCCATCGTATTAGTTTGGTATTTTTTACATTTCCCCAACCAAATAAGAATCTATTTTTAGAATCCTCCACATTTTGGGAATAGACATATTATTAACACACTTACGTGTTGATATTTGCGTTTTGAATGGAATAGAAATCTATTCTTAGAATCCTCCACATTTTGAGAATACGCACATTATTACTAACTTACTTTTGGATTTATACTTTATCTTTACATGCATAGTTTTAAATTTGGTCATTTATAAGCTTTTTTGAAAAAGATAGCGAAAAACTGCCATCTTCATATGAATGTTAGGGTAAATTCCGGCAATTTACAAATATTTGAGGTAATACAGGGTCTTTCACAAAGTCATACCACATCAATTATGTATTTTTTATGTACCTTAAGTTTCGAACGTTCACTTGAACGAATTTCATTGGAAAAAGACAAATTAATAAACCCACACTTCGATTTACCTACGTGTAAAAACTTAAGTATTGTGGATATTATCGCCAACAAATATTATGGCAATGAAGTGTTTACGCCTAAATCGATGTGTGGGTTTTATTAACGTTTCTTTGTCATCTAAAATTCATTCAAGTGAACGTTCGAAACTTCAGGTACATATTTTTTTTAATAATACAGCCTATATATTTTTGCATTTTTGAATTCTATGGTGAACTCTTATGAAATTTTGTGTATATAATTTAATTGTTTTCGAGATATTCACATTTGAATATCAACATTTTACGTATTTTATGAGGCTGTAAAACAAAACGGTTTAAATGAGAACGCTTGCACATTTCTGTTTTAGTTTTGATTAATCTATATATTAATCTATGTAACAATGCTAAACGGGAAGTGACCCAAGACCAGAAAGATATAGGTAGGTACTGCCTGCTAAATCGGAAGCAGCCATTATTGGGTAGAATATATTGGGTAGAAATCAAGATAGAAATGTGCAACTCCTTTGTTCAAAATCACACCGTTTAGATTTTACAGCCTCGCAAAGTACGAAAAATGCTGATTTCAATTTATTTAAAGATTTTTTTGAGTCTTATTTATATTAACGTCCTGGCGGAGTTTAACTGTAGCTATACTAGCACTGAACCAAGACACGTACACATAGACAATATCTCAACACTAATTTCCTGCGACATTGCCATCTGCCGCAGCTGAGACATGCGGTCTAGCCCAGTGCTACTGTCTCATCAACACGTGAAAGATGCCACTACTCATCCATACCCTAGCCAGGATCCGAACCCGGGACCCCGTGGTCGCAAGCTTAAGATTTTATGCTCTGTGCCACAAAATAACCACAACTATTTTAAACAAGTTTTTATTTAAAAAACGGTTGGTCCTATTATATTTAACAAAGGGGGCCTTTTTTGTGCAAATTTGATTAGGAAATCATATCCCGGTACCAAAATTAAAAAAGGAAACCGAAGAAAAAAAATTGAATTACCTATAAGAGAGATTGAAATTCATATTGGCCAGTATCAAGAAATAATAACTTTTATTGATACTATATAACGTACCGTAAAATTTCATTACTCTAGGACTAAAGGATCCTGAAATATTGAATAAAAAATATATAAAAGTATTTACGCAAAACTTCCCTTTCTATTTAGCATCTTTCTTTTATTCAATATCTTGTCTGTATGATGAATACCCTGTATGTATTTTTTAACTAAAAGTATATCAGGTTTTCTTCCTGGCAATAGTGACAACCACATTCCAAATATTATTATCCTCTGCCTAGAGTGACCACACTGTATATTTTTCACTAAAGCTTGTGATAACTACGTGCGAAATATTATTGCCTTCCGTAAAAATTTTTTCATTATTTCTTTTTAGGTGACCCCCTAGATCTTTCACGCAATTGTATTTACTACATGCGAAATATTAGCGTCTTCTCTCACATTTTTTTCCATTATTTCTTCAGGGTGACCACCCTCTAGATCTTATGTATATAAAAGAATACCATGACTCGCTGACTGACTGACCGATCTATCAATGCACAGCTCAAACCGTTGGTTCTAGAAACTTCAGATTTTCAATAGGTGTTCCTCAAATATCGTAGGCAACCTAAGAAGAGATTTTTCGAAATTCGACCCCTAGGAGGGTGAAAGAGAGGGTTAAAAATTTTAGGCTTTTTCGGAAATGGTTAGATCTAGATGCATGGAAATTTGGCAGAACTATTTTTTGTTGAAATATATTAGGTACGTATAATATGAAATTTCGATTTTCACTTTTTGAAGGAGTGAAAACGGGGATGGTAGATGGTTTAAAACGCACACATATTTTGAAATCGTGTAAGTCAGAAACGTGATTATTCGAGTGATGGACTACTCTGAGGAAATAAGAAGACAAGACACATATTCGACGGTATTCAAACAGAGACCCTCCCCAAACGGGTGAACGATGAGGAGGAGGGAGGGAGGTTTTTAAACTTTTCGGAACCGCCTAGATCTAGAAGCGTGATATTTGGCAGAAATACTCTTTATTGGAACCTATTAGACACGAGTAAGACGAAATTTCGATTTTCACTTTTTGAAGGGGTGAAAACGGGGGTGGTAAATGATCTAAAATGTACCTGTGTCTCTGAAATCGCGTAAGTCAGAAACGTGATATTCCAGCGATTAACTCTTCTAAGGAAATAAGGAGACACGTATTCGATGGTTTTAAAAAGGAGACCCTCCGAACAGATGAACAGGAAGAGGGAGTTTTTAAGCATGAAATTTGACACATACCCTCTCATGTGCTCTATTGTCGATTAAAATAATTATTTTATTAGCACAAAAATAGAATAATGAATTGTTATCAAATTGGTATGCGCAGTGGGTTTCCCCGAGTACTATGGATACGCAGTGGGTTTCCTAGAGTACAATGTATGGGCAGTGGGTTTCCTGGAGTACAATGGATGCGCAGTGGGTTTCCTCGAGTGCAATGAATGCGCAGTGGGTTTTCTTGAGTACTATGGATGGACAGTGAGTTTCCTCAAGTGCAACAGATGCGTAGTGAGTTTCCCTGATCACTATGGATGTGCAGTGAGTTTCCTCGAATACTATCGATGCACAGTGGATTTCCTCGAATGCAATGGATCCGCAGGATGGAACTAAATTATATTTTGATCTTATTCCGTTGAAGTGTTGAGACGTAAATTGGGGTAAGTGGGGGTAAATAGGTAAATCAAGCAAGTAAGAGTCCATAAAACTGGTATTTACTATATATAGGAGAAGGTCTCAAAACATTTTTAGAAATTAGCCACCACTAATACCACCCCACCCCACTATTAAAGAGGGTGAAAAAAATAAAATTGTAAGTTAGTGTGTGTACAAGAACCAAAGGCCTCAAATTTTTTTTTTACTTCATCCACCCCTACTACTGTATGTCTAGCTTCTACGATTTTGGATTAGAATACCATGCAACCTCTACGGTGTTTATATATCTTCTATTATTTTTTTGATTCTATAATAACTGGGTTACCTCGAGTAGGATGGATGCGCAATGGGTCTCCTCGAGTACTAATTAATTCGCAGTGGATTTCCTCGAGTACTATTGGTGCGCAGTAGGATACCCCAAGTAGTATGAATGCGCGGAGGTTTCCCTCGAGGAATATGGAAGCGCAGTAGGTTTCCTCAAGTATTAGGAATGCGCAGTAGCTTTCCTCGAGTACCATTGATGAGCAGTAGGTTACCTCAAGTATTATGGATACGCACTGGGTTTATTCGAGTACAATGGATGCGCAGTAGGTAACCCCAAGTAGGATGGATGTGCTTTAGTTTACCTCGAGTAGTATGGATGCGCAGTGGGTTTCCTCGAATAAAATGGATGCACGTTGGGTTACCTCAAGTAGTATTGATCCACAATGGCTTTCCTCCTTCAGTTAGATGGATGCGCAGTGGGTTACCCAGTGTAGTTTGGAAGCGCAGTAGATTTCCTCAAGTATTATCGATGCGCAGTGGCTCTTCTCGATTACTATTGATGCGCACTAGGTTGCCTCAAGTAGTATGGATACGTAGTGGGATTCCTCGTGTAAAATGGATGCGCAGTGGGTTACCTCTTTTTTGTGCGCACGATTACTCTGGAACTGTTTAAGATATTGACTTGAAATTTGATACACGTCTGTATTTTAACGAGATGTTGGTACTAGATTATATTTTGATCCTATTCTATTGAAGGGTTGAAGAGTAAATTGGGGTAAATAGGGGGGGGGGGGTGTAAATAGATAAAACACGCAAGTAAGAATCGACAAAATTGGTATTTAGTATAAAAGAAGTAAAGGTCTCAAGAAAATTTTTGGCACAAGCCACCTCTATTACCACCCCCACCCCATTATTAAAGGGGGTGTAAAAAAATAAAATTGTGATTTAGTGTGTACACAAGAACCAAAGGCCTTTTTTTCACTTCATCCACCCCCACTACCACACCCTACCACAACCCCAACCCCACTAACGATATGGCATATCGTTTTATGGGTTTTTGAGGGAGACGATTCCAAATATATTATTAAAATTCCGTAAACAATTATTTCCACATAATGAAGTGGAAATATAGTATTTTCGTTGTAAGAGACTTGGATGAAAAATCTGGATGTGGAAGTAGTGATTCCTTGGGCAGCGGTTTTTTTCATTTTTTTTTTGTCATTACCTCAACAAACTGAAGGTATGACCAAATTTTCAGAATTTTGACCATCCAAATCCTTATTTTGAACAATTATGTGACATACCGTTGGGTATATTTTTACACATATTTTAACACATTCCTCCACTGTTAATAGATCACCGTAAAAGTATACACACCGATAGGGGGCGCTGAAACCAATAAATTTAAATCCTCCACAATTAATGATGAATCAGATTTTCACACACTGACCATAATCCCAAATTCTGGAGGATTTTTTTTTATTGCGTTTCTGTGCAAAGCAGGCATCGAGAATCTCATTGCAGCGATAAAAAATTGTCGATGACTGAGAAATCCTCGACAATTCGGTCATCCTCGACAATTCAGTTCTATTCACAGAGTGTTCCTCCACAGTTAATGTAATGCACACACACACACACACACACACACACACACACACACACACACACACACACACACACACACACACACACACACACACACACACACACACACACACACACACACACACACACACACACACACACACACACACACACACACACACACACACACACACACACACACACACACACACACACACACACACACACACACACACACACACACACACACACACACACACACACACACACACACACACACACACACACACACACACACACACACACACACACACACACACACACACACACACACACACACACACACACACACACACACACACACACACACACACACACACACACACACACACACACACACACACACACACACACACACACACACACACACACACACACACACACACACACACACACACACACACACACACACACACACACACACACACACACACACACACACACACACACACACACACACACACACACACACACACACACACACACACACACACACACACACACACACACACACACACACACACACACACACACACACACACACACACACACACACACACACACACACACACACACACACACACACACACACACACACACACACACACACACACACACACACACACACACACACACACACACACACACACACACACACACACACACACACACACACACACACACACACACACACACACACACACACACACACACACACACACACACACACACACACACACACACACACACACACACTTTTAAATAATTAAGAATCACAGTTATGAAGTCAAAATACTAAATCCGTGCGATCACAACGTAAATCGTAAATAAGAGAACATAACCTATCTATTTATTTTATTTCCATCATTGTTGCCAAGTGTCAGTTATTTGTAGGGAGTCAACATGTCGAAAGTGTGTTTCTTCTGTTAATTCTTATCATTTTTATTATAGGAAGTGGTATTATTCAATAGAAATTCATTATTTTCAAAAGCGGAGATAAAAAGTAGACATTATTTAGTGAAATAATTAAAGCATTTCCTCTAACATTAAACATTCATATACATTAGGCAACATGGAAATAGTCTCATCGGCAGGTTTCTAGACGAGATGTAAAATTCAGAAACATCAAGAGGTTAGGTTAATTTTAGTATACGGCATCTGCATCATAACCTTAAATTTTAAGTTTTTCAAGTTTATTCTCATTTTAAATGTTTGTATATGCATTTTTAGCTTGAAGCCGTACTGGCTCCAAGCAAATATTAAAAAATTCACGTAAATAATTTTTCAATATTGTTGATTAATAAAAATAGACTGCTAATTAAAGGTTAGACTTCCAACCTACAAAAAGAGTCCTATTTTGTTAGGACAAGGTATTTAGAACTTCATAAACATTACATTGAACTAGACTTTAGTTGAAAATACGGGAACCAAGCAGAAATTTTAATAATAGCTGGGGTAATACTCTTAAATCTTAAGAAGTACATATTTTTGAGGTTAGCTGTGACGCCACGTGCAGATGCCCTATGAAGATAGAAATTGTTAATTTTGATTGGAGAATCCCTTCATGACGTAATTTGAGCGCGTTTATTTGTTTGAAATATGGAGTAAATAAGACAACATTTTTATTTTTAAAATATCCATTTAAAATTGAAATATTATACGATATGACGTGTACATACAGTATTTATTAGGTGTTAATAAATGATTTATGAAAAAATAATCATCAAGTTCCATTATGTGGGAAAGGCCCATTGTTCTCAAGGTAATTTAGTCTGCTGCAAGTATATTTTAAATGCAAAACGTCAGTTAATAAGTTTTAATACATAAATTTAAAGTTGCCTTAAAGAACTCTTTAAGATTATAAAATTAAAACTAAAAGGTTTTAATATAGTTTTAAAATTTAGTCTTGAAGATGGGCTCTTTTTGGCTGGAAGCTGCTTTATGGTGGTCCTAAGGCTGTCTTGAAGGTCATTTGGTTTTATTCGAAGTTTTATTGTATAGTTTTAAAGTAACCTTGGAAATCGCAATAAGAGTATTAGTGTTACTTGGGTGAATGTCCTCCTGAACCGCGAAGTACATGTGCTACCCACGCGAAAGTTGTACGTATTCTATAAAACGATAGAAACATGTTTACACGCTAAATGTTTAGGAACTGTACAAGCTGGTCTTGTAGACTAAGAGCCAGCAACGGATTTACTTATGTTATTTTAGTAGTCATAAGAATGAGTAGGCATACCCTTCTTAACACACTAAACACGAAATGGAAGGTCTGGCACCCCGGAACGACCGGGTTTATTAAACAATTCAAATTCAAAATTTTTTTCCCCGTTCCGGGGTGCCAGACCTTCCATTTCGTGTTTAGTGTGTTAAGAAGGGTATGCCTACTCATTCTTATGACTACTGAAATAACATAAGTAAATCCGTTGCTGGCTCTCCTGCTATTAGAGGACAAGTAAATATTAGCGGGTTATCTTTACATATAATTGACATTTTCAATGTCAATAATTTGTTGACTAAGAAATTACTTAATTTTGGCATTTGAATTACAAAAACAGTGTATATGAACTTGTTACTGAATGTAAATGAATAAAACTATTTATTTTGCGGATTTATGGATCATAAAAATCAAGTTACACAATAATATATATACAGGGTGATCTACCATGACATGCGGAAAATTTATCAGTAGGTTGTCCCCACCGAAAGGAGTTAAAAAAATGAAAAATTAAAAAAATATGACCAATGGCGTTAACCAATCTGATGTAACGCGGTACAACCATATCACTTCCCTTCCCCCTTTATCAGATTTGGCATTGATAGCAAAGCTGGAGAGGGTAGAAGTGACTTTTTAGTTTTAATCAAATCACACTACAAAAATAGTAAATCATAAATCAGAAATCTTTATTCATCACAAAATTGATACAAGGTACAGCGTCAATTATCGGACTAGTCAAACAAAAGCTTAAAAACTAAAAGACAAATCACTAACAGAATATACATTAAATTTAAAATTGAAATTCAAGACATACAAGATAAAAGATATGGTAAAATACATAAGATGTGATTTAATAAAATACATAAAAATACATTATTTTTCTTTAAAATTTTTTTTTTAAGGAATTCATCCACAGAATAGAATGACTCATTTACTAGAAAAGCGTGTAATTCTTTTTTAAATAAATTTACATTATCAAAGTTTAAGATACTTTTTATCCTGTTGTAACATATAACCCTATATAAGTTGGATTACATTGGCTTATTGAGAGTCTAGAATATGTATATTTTCCATATTTCGTGTACAACATGAGTGCGTGTCACTATTCTTTAAAAAGGATGTTTCGTTCTCCTTCACATACATTATCAACTGATAAAGGTAGAGACTTGGTAACGTGAGAATATTATACGATTTAAATATTGGCTTACAATGAGAAAGTGGGTGAGCATTATTTATACATCTTATGATTTTCTTTTGTATTATGAATATCTTATTGAGGTATGGAGAAGAGAATATCAGTCCATATTGTAACACAGACTGTACAAGACCATAATACAGCAGTTTTAATGTGTCAATTGTGACCGTGTCTCTCGGCATTCTTGTTAAATAACATATACTACTTAATTTTGAACATATTATATTTATATGATCTTCCCAGGTGAGTTTCTAGTCTATTGTTATTCCTAAAAATTTGATACTTTCAGTGGATTCTATTGTTTTTCCCTCTATCATAATAAGAGGATCAAAATTTGGTTTTATATTTTTTGGTAGAAATCTCATATAGAGCGTTTTTTTAGCATTAAGATGGAGGCCATTCTGAATACACCAGTTACTGAATTCTTTTGAAGCTATATTACTGTTTTGAATTAGATCACATATTCTTATTGGACATAATAATATTTGTATGGTATGCATAGAGGATAATTTTGTTAGATGTAATACAAGTAGTTGGAAAGTCGTTCATAAATATTATAAAAAAGAGAGGACCCAAGATAGAACCCTGGGGCACCCCTGATGTAATTCTTTGTAAATCTGATTTAAAATTGTCTAAGACTACAGTCTGCGTACGTTTTGTTAAGTACGAGGTAGCCCATTGGAGTGCCACACCTCGAATCCCTATATTTTCCAATTTCAGTAAGAGTAATTCATGGTTTATTGTTTCGAAAGCACGTTTTAAATCATAAAATAAACCAAGGGTGTGATTTTTGTCATTTAGAGCATTGTATAGGTACAAATTCCAGGCATTCAAAAAGAGCATTATAGGTGGATTTCCCTTTCCTAAATCCATTTTGAATATTAGACAATAATTTATGAAATTCCAGAAATTTACATAACCTAATATTATAAGCCAGTTCAAAGAGTTTGCCTAATTGGTGATGTCATTTCTTGAGCCTTTATTTTTAAATACAGGTACACATTTTGATTCTTTTAGCAGATCAGGGAACTGCCCCAAGGTGAATGATTCATTTATTAGGTAGGATAATGGTTCAGCAATCAGATTATCAGATGACTGACTGACTTTAACATGTTACCATTTATGTCATCTATTCCAGGCGCTGGTTTGGAACAGGTTCTTTTTTTAACAGATCTTGATTTCATTTGTTGTTGTAGGAGTCAGGAAAAGAGTTGGAATATTATGACTGCTCTTATTATTGAGGTTAAGGTTTGGTGTTGTGTAAGTGGAAGAATTTGTGAAGTAGCTGTTAAAATGATCAGACAAGAAACGACATATTTTGCTAGAGAACTCTATAACAACGAGTAGATATAAGAGATATTTACTTAAACCCGTCGATCACATAAACACCAAACTCTGGCGGTACTTTGTACCTGCTGGTGTCCTAATTGTTCGACCGAAAGCAAAAAATGCGGCGTTCTGACCGGATATGCCAGCTTAACTTATCATGCCAGTTAAGGAAATGTAAACATCTTCGAATATATTCTTTCCCACATAAGTTCATTGCTCTATACTGACCACAGACAGTAGCGTATCTTTGCAGTTTTAATGCAACTATAATTACTAAATTACCTCGGATGCTTGCCCACATTGAAGACTAGTACACCATTTTATTTTCCGCATGTCATGGTAAATCACGCTGTATACAGGGTGTTTCACGAGGAAACGGACACGCTTTAATGGTAGATAGAGGACGCCGAGGGTAATCATAATCACCCATAGAAAAAGTTAGTTGGGACCTCGTTGCTGAAATACAGGGTGTTTTATGTATTTTTTCCAAAATTTCTTTTGGTTGTTACTTTGTAAAGGAATGGAATAATAAGTTCATATTTGGCACATATAATACACTAGTGATCCTGAATAATTACTTGTATAACACATACAAAAATTCCAGGTCCGGACTCGAAAAAAATATATTTCTGTTCTTCAAGAAAAAATACCCTGTATATGTTTTTTTAAATTCGAAAAATACATAAAAAACTGAACAAAACGGTTTCATTAATTTTTTTGCCACACTTTTGCAGCATTCGAAATAAATTCCCCTAAATAATGCAATATGCGACTTTAGAAAATAGCGATGAATGTTACGCGCAGAAAATGCTTCAACTATTAAATTAGACGTTTACTTTTTTTTCAGCAATAATTATTATGTTTTTATTGCAAATTTTTATGGAGGGGATAAAATAAATAGAATAATAAATCAAGAATCTATTTCATTTCTCTCATTTAATAAGAACTAAAACAACAACATAACATACCTATTAACAAAGAATAACGGTAGCAACAAAGTTGCATATCAGTAATGCACATTGTAACAAACTATCAACAGAATAATTGTACGAAAAACAAAAAATGCAAATATTGTCATAAAACGCATTCATCAGTAGGAACAACTAACTGATTTAACGTTTAAAGTCATTGTTTAAAGTTGACACTATTGATCAGAGTAACGTCATATCACAGTAAATTTAGAAAATAATATTTTATATATGGTTAATCAAAATTCAAGTCTAAGTACCCGAAAAACTAATTCTGTGATTGGTGTTCTTTATACTAGGATATGGAGGATATTGAAAAAAGAACATTTTTATCCGTACCATATTAAATTAGTACAACGTCTTGCATCAGGCAATAAAGTCAATCGCCTGACTTTTTGTCGTTGGGTATCTGAAAATCGACGAGTAATTTATAGAACTTTATTCACAGACGAGGCGCAGTTTACACTAACTGGAAACGTTTATCTTAATTTTTTTACATACGCTACCGAATCTTTCGGAAAATGTAAATATCCGAGGTATGTTCTTTCAACATGATGGAGCCCCACCGGATTTCTCCAACCAAATTAGAAATCATTTATATGATACATATCCAAACAGATGGATTGATCGGGGAGGTCCACATGTGCTGGCAAGGTCTCCGGATTAGTAGATTAGTTTTTATAGGTTCACTTAAAAAGTGAGGTCTACAATGTTGACATTAATGACAGGGATTAGTTAGTTCAAAGGATGTTGATTACTGCAACGAAATTAGAAACATAAAATTTAATTATGATTCTAATTTGTAAATACGTTTTATATAGCAATATCTGAATATTTGAATTTTTTGTTTTTCCTGTGATTATTCTGTTGATAGCTTGTTGGTATTTTGCTATTTACATTACTTATTTACATTATTTTTGTGCAATTTGGTAGTTACCATTATTGTTGTTGTTGTTGTTTTACTAGTTTTTAATAAATGAAAGGAATGAAATAGATTCTTGATTCGGTAGCCTCTAACATTATTTTTTTTGTTTATTTTGCCCCATTCATAAAAATTGGTGAAAAAAACATAATTGTTGAAAAAAACATAATTGTTGAAAAAAAAAAATAAATGCTTAATTTAATAGTGGAAGCATTTTTTGCGTGTAACATTCATTGATATTTTCTAATGTCTCATATTGCATTACTTAGTGGAATTTATTTCGAATGCGGCTAAAGTGTGGCAAAAAAATTAATGAAGCCGTTTTGTTCAGTTTTTTATGTATTTTTCGAATTCAATATTCAAATTTAAAAAAAACATATACAGGGTATTGTTTTCTTGAAGAACAACAAATTTTTTTTTTTTTTTTCGAGTCCGGACCTGGATTTTTTGTGTGTGTGATACAAGTACTTATTCAGGATCACTAGTGTATTATATGTGTCAAATATGAACTTATTCCATTCCTTTACAAAGTAACAACCAAAAGAAATATTGGCAAAAATATATAAAACACCCTGTATTTCAGCAACGAGGGTCCAACAAGCTTTTTCTGTGGGTGATTATGATTACCCTAGGTGTCCGCTATCTGCCATTAAAGCATGTCCGTTTCCTCGTGAAACACCTGTATTGCAGGTGGGACACATACCTGGTTTTTGGGCATTTTCTTTGCCGATTTTCATACCGTCAATGCCTTTCATGTGTTTATAACAGTGGATACAGGGACCGTAACCGAACCGAAACCGTAACCGAAAACCGCATCGTATTAATTACGATTTTTTTCTAATTGTAACTGAAACCCGAAATGAGAGATTCTGGAAAACCGAAATCGTAACCGAAAACCGGATTGGCGCTGCTTTGAAAATCGAAACTGAAAACCAAATTAACGCTGCTCTGAAAACCGAAACCGTAAGTGAAAACCGAAAATGGTGTACGTAATCGAAACCAAGCCGAAATAAATTTCGTTTTTGGTCCCTGCAAGCATTAACTTAATTTTAACCGAAACCCGGAATGTGAGATTCTGGAAAACCGAAACCGTAACTGAAAACCGGAATTGACGCTGCTTTGAAAACTGAAACCGAAAACCACATTAACGCGGCTCTGAAAACCGAAACCGTAACCGAAAATGGTGTACGTCAGTTAACCGCAACCGAAACCGAACCGAAATAAATTTCGGTTTCGGTATCCTTGATTGGATATAGCACTGGATGTAAGATGGAACTGAATTTGTGAGGCGCACTTGAAAACCTCACCGGTCCAAGATCCCTCCAGTCCGCAAGGTTCTTACATGTACCTCAAATTCAAATGTCAATAAAATATAGAAAAAAACAAGATATTTATAAAAAAAATGCCAGTCTGGGGGGGGGGGGGGGCTCTAAAATCGTTTCATGTTAATATGATGAATTTGTTCATTAAAATTGAGCCGATGAATGATTTTACTAATATAACGTACATTGTACAGTTGATAAATGAGTATATTAATCTGTAAACGGTACGTTGTATCAACGAAAATGTGTTAATTGATCAATGATGCTAGTATTTCATATCGATGAAGTTGTTTGATAATATAAAAACCATCAGACATTGATTCAATGAAACTTGCATATTATTGCAATGATTTTCTTCATTAATATAATACGTGTTGGTAATTGGTTCAGTAATACAGGGCGTCTTATCAAATATCCTTTATTGGATAAGAACGTTATTAGCTCTCCATCTAATTTTTTATTGGCTTTGTGCCTTGAGCATATGTTCTGTTTATCAGGTCACAAGCTACAATATATCTGAAAACCAGCCAAATAGGGAGGTTCTTTTACTGAATTACGGACAGTAGTAGCATATTTGGAAATTTATGGTTCAAAAACAAGTGATAAAAAAAATTTTGAATTATTTACTGGTATTAAAAAAAATTATATTACTTATATTATTTATCATAATGAGGTTTATGAATAACAATTATAAAGAATACTGCTCATATTACTTTCACCTGAATTGTATATGTTTCAGGTAGAGAAACAACTTGCCGAAATGCCAGATTTACATTACACTCTTCTCAGATTACCTATAATATATGGTCCTGGTGATAGAAATGGTTTAACTCCAAGAATAATGGCCGCTGCAATTTATAAACAACTAGGTGAAACTATGAAATTGCTGTGGAACGCAGAACTGAAAATTAATACTGTTCATGTCAATGATGTATGTGGGGCTATATGGTTTGTGAGCAACAGGGATGACACAGTCGGCCAGGTAATTCTTTATATTTTGCTTTTTCTACTTGCTTATTTTAAGTACACCTACTATAAATTGTGTATAAAGGACGAGTGTCCATAACTTAAGAAAAATTCCCCTGAAAATCAGTCAATCGTGCAACACTTTGTTACTGATATATTATGTTATGTGTTATAAAGTGTGTATCAATGTTGCACTCATAGTTAAAATATCACCAGAATAACGAATAACGAATTCTCGTCATGTTATATCAGCGTTGATACACTTTTATATTTACATATTTTATGAATCACTTAATAACACATAACAGGTTTGTTCCAACCACAGCACCGAACCAGTTTTGAAATCGTCCAGTACATGCGCAAAGTGAATTTAGAGCTCTAAATTCACTTTGCGCATGTACTGGACGATTTTCAAACTGGTTCGGTGCTGTGGTTGGAACAAACCTAACATATATCAGTAACAAGGTGTTGCACGATTGATTGATTTTCAGGGGAATTTTTCTGGAGTGCTATGGAGTCATCTTTTGAAGGCTTGTAATATTTTCCCATGTCTTGTTTCATTTTACTTCATAATCATAAGGTTAATAGTAAACATTTTCATGTAATTTGATTGGGAGAGTTTTCTTCCAATTAAAAAAATATACAGCAGAACTAGTAAAACTGCATGTAGTAGTAAAATTTAAAAAATTGTCTTGTTTTTAAGTGGCAATATATATTTTGTTGCATATTTACCCCACTTGACCCTGTAGCGTAAAGCTCACCAAAAATATAATATTTTGTAATTAAGTACCTAGTTTGTTCGTAACACTAAGAATTCTGAACAACCTTTGTTAATAAAATTTTCCGTTGCCTAGCACCGAAAAATCGGAAAAAGGGGTGGTTTTCCCGGTTTAGAGGTAGTTGTTGGAGGGTAGGTCGGAAAATATTGTCACAGTCGTTCATCTCGCCCTCGAAACTGGGGGGGAAGATGTCTTGCTGTCCAGTCGTAAAACTTTTGGGTTTTTTGCCTTTTTCTGGTTTACCTCAATGGGCTATATGGGTTTTTGAGCTAGACGATTTCAGATATTATATTACTGAAGTTCTATGAATAATTATTTCTACTTAGTGGAGTGCAAATATAGTATTAACATTTTGTCTTAGTTTTACTCCACTATTATGCAACTCGAATTTCTAGAATTTCTAACTTTTCATTTCAGAGCGTTTGACCTTGAAAAATACAAAATTTTCACTTGCGGCGCATTTTCCCCTTGAGGCCTTGGCCCACCAAAAATAAATAAATAAATAAACAAAATTGATCCTGCCCTGGCCTACTTAAATTTGAGGTTCTAATTCCGTACCTGATTGGGCTGTTTCCCTAAAATTGCCAGGGCCGGTTGGACTAACCCCATCCACCTGTAATATTGAAAAATTATTCGATAAACAAAGGCCATGGCAGGTTAAGATAAGTGTCCCTGCCTTTGTAACCTTTTTGCGTGTGGTTCCTTCCAGGGATGTATCTTTGCAAAAACTTCATAATATCTGGGAAATTTTTTTTTTTTGAAAATCCGAAAAAAAAATTTTTCCTTAATCAAGTGAACCAATTTGTTTGTATTTCACATATATTGTAAATATACTCAAGACAATTTATTATTGATATTTTATGAAATCTTTTCATGAAGAAAACAAAAATTGATGCTTTTGAATTTTTTGAAAAATGTATATACGTACTTACACGTTAGCGACCACCTCTATTTTTTTACTAATTATACACCATACAATAAGCTATAACATATATTTTTTACAAAACTCTATCGAAGGTCATATAGTAATAGTCAAATTGGTAAAGATAATGTTACGTGCTTATGCCTTTAGTAAACACCCTGTATCGTGGGTTCGGAAATTATAACACCAGGGTAACACTAAACAATTATGTATTTACTTACGTACTAATTACAACAAATAAAGAAAAACAGTATAAATTGGTTAGAAACTCGATATATTAATAAATATATAAATGAACAACTGCTTGGATTATACGTACTGAAAATTTTTTGGAGCAGCCTACATATTTTTTTGAAATAACGAGATGTATTTTTCACAATACATACATTTTCTATAAAGCTCCATCGAAATGGTAATACATAAAAAATTATGTGTTTAATAATAAGAATACATAATAAAAAAACATGTTATGCTAATGATATATGATAATATTAGTCGTCTTCATCACTGTCCTCATTTATTGTAACATTGATATCTTCTGCGAATAATTCAGACAGTTTTATTGATGATTTCGGAATATCGTCGACCTTGCATATGATAAATCCATCTCTAAGTAACAGAAAACTAATTTATTTTTTTTAACTTAAACATAAATTTATCATATGCAAGGTTTCTCAACGATATTCCGAAACCATCAGTAAAATTGTTCGCAGAAGATATCAGTGATACAATATATGAGGACAGTGATGAAGACGACTAATATCATCATATATCATTAGCATACCATGTTTTTTTATTATGTATCCTTATTATTAAACACATAATTTTTTTATGTATTACCGTTTCGATGGAGCTTTGTAGAAAATATTTGTATTGTGAAAAATACATCTCGTTATTTCAAAAAAATACGTAGGCTGCTCCAAAAAATTTTCAATACGTGTAATCCAAGCAGTTGTTGTTCATTTATATATTTATTAATATATCGAATTTCTAACCAATTTATACTCTTTTTCTTTATTTGTTGTATTTAGTGCGTACGTAAATACATTATTGTTTAGTGTTACCCTGGTGTTATAATTTCCGAACCCACGATACAGGATGTTTACGAAAGGGGGTGACAGCACGTAACATTATCTTTGCCAGTTTGACTACATTACCCCTTCGATAGAGTTTTGTGAAAAATATATGTTATAGCTGTATGGTGTATAATTAGTAAAAAAATAGAGGTGGTCGCTAATGGGTAAGTACATATATACATTTTTCGAAAAATTCAAAAGCATCAATTTTTGTTTTCTTAATGAAAAGATTTCATGAAAATATCAGTAATAAATTGTCTTGAGTATATTTACAATATATGTGAAATACAAACAAATTGGTTTACTTGATTAAGAAAAAAAAATTTTTTTTGGATTTTCAAAAAAAAATTTTTTCCCAGATATTATGAAGTTTTTGAGGTCAAAACTTTTTGTGGTAGTATCTTATGCAAAGATACATCACTGGAAGGAATCACACGCAAAAAGGTTACAAAGGCACGGACAGTTATCTTAACCTGCCCATGGCCTTTGTTTTATAATTGTCATGTTGTTGAAATTATTAACTCCAATTATGATAACACTGAAGAAAATTGGACATACAATATAGTCGAGTAAACTCTAAGCTGGCGTGTCCAAAGGTCGCTTCATCATATAAACTAAGAGAATAAGACATACGCAACTAGTTCATCTCTATGTCACTGCGATAGCTTTATACGCATCGCATATCAAATTGTACGTCGTGTTACCAACTCATACATACGCCACTTTAGAGTTTACCGGACTTTATTTACACTAACACAATAACAATTTTCACACTGTAAGTAACAATATGTGCTGTATACATTCTCATATTAATGACATGACATTAATTACACGCTGTTAATTAATGTCATGTCAAAAAAAAACTAGTAATGGAGACCGACTAGATAAACAAAAAACCTATCAGCCGTATGCATAGTCGTTCGCCAGCGACTCGCTGAAGTTTCGCCATTCGCCAGATGAGAATTGGAATGCATAGTCGGTCGCCGATAACATCACGCATGCGCATTAAAACAAGTTTTGGTAAAGTGGTGGTGACGCGCTGGAGACGGTCAATAGCATCTCCCAGATATTTTCTGTGTACTTTCCAGGAAGAGAATCAAATTAAATCATATTAGGCATTTTTTTATCAGAAAATTTTATTAATGAAAATTGTTCGGAATTGTCCAAAATTTAATCAAAATAACAAATTTGAAAAATGTCTACTAATTTTTTCGGCGTATTTTGAATTTGTAGGAGATGAATGTTTTTTTTTTGTCAATAAAGTAGATATTAATTCGTTCTATACTTCAGTAAAAATTGGTTCAAATCAGAAAAAAAATAAAAATGTTATAAGAGTGTCTTCATCTTAAGTGTGTCAAACTGTATAAGGTGTGCAACTAGTAATGCCATTTTATATTTAACTTTAAGACAGTATAAGACTATGCAATGCAAATTATGCTCTGTTCTTTTGCCAGCGATTCCCTCCAGAGAATCGCCGAGATAAACTTCAGTGAGTCGCTGGCGAACGACTATGCATACGGCTGTTAGAATTTTTCTTCTGAGGGCACTTTGAAAAAAACTGACCGAGGTTAAAAATTTGAATGTTAAGGTGGAGACATTTGAGAACCACTGCTTTTCAGGGTCAACGGAATCATAGAAGTTTCTTACTTCCTTTTAAAAAGTCTTAAAAAAGTGTAAAGATTACCGACTTGTCTATAACTCGTCTCCGTGCGGTCTCAAAGCATGAAGCGCAGGTTCAGTCAATAAAATAAATCTTAACTAAAATACAGTTTTCCAAAATTAAAAAAGAACAAAAGCAACATACAAAAACAACGAACGGGTAGGCTGTGTGTACGTACAAGTAAGGACATAAACTAATATATCTATCTATCTATCTATCATTCATCCCAATATTCCAGCAGTTCTCAAACAATATTTTTAACAATTTTCAAAATTTTTATTTATTTTTTTTTCTCCAAAACTATGGACTTTATATAAAGTTTTTTTTTTGTCTAGTCGTTCCCCATCACCAGTTTTTTTTTAATGACATGAAATTAATTTCACCCTGTACAAAAAATTCAAAAACGTCTTTGTTGTTCATAGTGACAATCAACTTGGCCACGGGTTTTTTTATTATCAATTTCTTCTACAGCTGGTTCCGGCAAATTACTGCATTCAGTTCCACTGCAATACAAGCAAATATCAGTGCACATCAGATTACTTTCATGAGTACAATTTTTTCTTCGAAAACTGATATTGTTCTTTTTAACAATGAGGAAATATATAGAAAAACTTAAATAGCTGTCTTGTAGGAAATTGTATAGTCTTTCAAATTAGTCCTATGCATTTTTTACTTAAAATGAACTGTTTTCAAGGGAAAACTGGGCAAGGGTACACCGGCATTTTTCCAAGATGCCATATGGGTGGAAACTTTTTGAGTTGTTTAGAGAAACAATTACAACAATTCTATGAAGAGAAAAATCATCACTATCTTGCCTGCAGTATTATATACCTACAATACTTATTTATATACTTACATTAAATATTTTTAATAAATTAGAGCTTAAAACAATAAAATGTAATTTCCTGTGTATTTTTTATAAAAGAAAGGAATATGGTTTTAAGTGACATCTAACATATTGTTCTTCTAGGAAAAGTTAAACTTGATATTTTATATCTCACTGATATATCCACTTCCATTTCCTGTTCACTATCTATATTTAGCATAATTTTGTTTTACTTGCAGTTGTAAGTAACTGTATAACTTTAGTTGCTCAAAGTGTAATCTTAATGGCATATCATTCTATTTTCCATAGCGTAATGTGCTATAGTATCTTAATTTGGGGAGGATCGTCAGGTGTCTCTAAAATATTAAAATTCCAAAACAAGCAGTAAGAATTATCACAAATAATAATAACAATAATAATAATATTCTTTATTAGCTCAGCTAAATATAAAGTAGATCCTTACAATATAAATTATAAAGTCACACATAAAACATTTCAATAGAAATAAAAACTACATTCAACGTGCACAAAAAAATACAATACATAAAAATACAAATTCGTAAATTGGCCATTGCTTTTTCACATATACTGCACATTTCTTTTTGAAAATATTTATATTCTTTACATCTTTCATTTGCTGTGGTAAGTTGTTATATAATTTTAAGCCCTTATTAAACAATTGATTTTCAGTAAAACAGGTTCTTGTCATCTGTACATAAAAATTTTGGTAGCTTCGTGTCGGGTAATTATGGATGTCTGACACAAACGTGCAATACTGACGTCCTAAGCCAAAAAGACTTATCTCAAGTTTTGGCCGAAATGCATATTTTTATACCTTAGGATAGCTGGAGCTATTTTCTATATATTTCCATAGCGAAATAAACGTATTTCAATCGTTAAGTATTTTTAAAGTGCTAACAAAGTTTGATGTATCTAAAAAAATAGGCCAATTAGACGTATCTCATTGTAAAAAAAAATTAGTAACCTAATTAATATAAATTCATAACTACACCACTATTAACCTCTACATTAGTACAACTACAAAAAAAATATTAGTAAATATTTGAAAATATTGACGCGATTTCGAAAATTCAAAACATGCCTATATCTCAAAACAGTGAAACCTTGAGATACGTCTTTTTGTCTTAGGAGGGCAGAATAATCAAGTAAATGTTTCGACAGTAAATTATTTACTAGCTTGAATATAAATAAAAACACATTTAACTGCTTCACAGACAAAATATTTAAACAATCTAACATGGTTCTGATAGGAGTATATATATTGCAATTATATCTAATTCTTAACGCTTTGTTTTGTTTAATTTGAAAATTATTAAGTTCTGTATTATTTAACATAAAGAGAATAGTTGGACAATACGTGACATTTGGTGCAATAAGTGTATGATATATTAATATTTTTGTTTCTATACCAAGGTAATTACTAATTCTACAAAAGAAAAATACTTTTTTTGCTAATTTTTTTAAGATATAGTTCCCGTGTTCATTAAATGTTAAATTTCTAATAATAATAATAATAATAAATACCTGTATTTCCAGTAATATTGTACATAGGAGTAAAATAACAAATATAAAATAAATTTCTGGAAATCTTAAGGGGGAAGTTCACAACAAGTGTGCTCTACCACTTAACCCTTGCAATACATTGAAAATAAAAACAAGCTAAAAACGTACTCTTCGCCAATTTACTGAGCTTTTTATATATAATTGTTACACATTCTATAGGATACTCTTCGCAGTTTTCTTGTAAATAATGTTAGTTTTTGAACATCCTAAATTTTGTGATATAAACTTTGTTGTGAAAAAAATTGTATGAAAAAAAAAATGAAAAAAAAATCCGACCTGCGGGATTCGAACACGGGACCCTTGGATTGCAACGAAAAGCTTTAGCCGCTGCGCCACCACCTGTTGCTAGGAAAATTGATTGTCTGTAATATATATCTGTCGACATTCATACATATTTCACTTCTAAGAAATATTAGTAAACTTCATACACAAAAAAAAATTTGTTATGGAAATAATATCTCGCGATTTCCATTTTAGTACAAGCCACAAAAATTAACAAAAAATTTTTTTTTTTAAATTAAATAATTAATAACTTTTTTATTTACTGATCGATTTTCTTCAAAAACAATAGGGTTCTTCCTCTAGCTAACACTAACTTATTTTCTAAATTTCAATACAATCGGACTTTTCTTTCTTAAGTTATCGTGCTTACAAGAAACGTGACGGACGGACAGACGGACGGACAGACGGACAGACGGACATTTTGAAAGTTGTTCAGAATTCGTTCACTAACACAATGATATGAAAATTTTTTCTCTACGAGCGATATTTACGATTTTAGAAATGTGCCGATCAAATACAATATACTCTTCGTTTTTGCGAAGAGTATAATAATGCACTTAAGTAAGTGTACAAAAAATGTAAGGTACTTAGTATAGAATATTCCCAATGAGAACACAATAGTTAAAAAAACGTTAAAATAACGTTGCCTTGGTTGAAATAACGTTAATGGTTAAAAAAACAACGTTTTTTTTAAACGCCTTTTCAACTGAACGTTTTTTAAACGTTAATGTAACAGCACAAAATAACCTAAAGTGTTAAAATTACTATTAAGAAACGTTAAACTAATATGTTGGGTTAACGTTTATTTTAACGTCCTATAAACGACAAAAATTCACCAAAAATAAATTGTCTGTGAAATTCCAGCGTGATTTTCACGTTAACATATTACTATTTAACAATTAAATTTTTTACGTGTTTTTAATGTTATACATGAATGATAAATACACCATGAGTTAAAAATAAACGTTAGTGTAATGTTCAAAGTTAAGTGTTTATCAACGTTTGATTTAAACGTTTTAATTGCGTAAAATTTTACTGAATATATGGTTATAAACAACATATAAAAAACGTTTTCTTTATACGAGTTTTAAACGTAAGATATTAACGAAAAATGAATCATGCCTTAAGACATAACGTTATTTTAAAGTATTGAGTGAACTATTAAATAACGTATATTTTTAACGTCCTAAAAACGACAAAAATTCACCAAAAATAAATTGTCTGCCAAATTCCATCGTGATTTTCACGTTAACATATTACTATTTAACAATTTAATTTTTTACGTGTTTTTAATGTCAGACATGAATGATAAATACATTATGTGTTAAAATTAAACGTTACTGTAACGTTCAAAGTTAAGTGTTTAACAACGTTTGTGTTAAACGTTTTAATTGCGTAAAATTTTACTGAATATTTGGTTATATACAACATATAAAAAAACGTGTTCTTTATACGAGTTTTAAACGTAAGATATAACGAAAAATGAATCGTGCCTTAAGACATAACGTTATTTTAACGTATTCAGTGAATTATTAAATAACGTATATTTTTAACGTAATAAAAACGAAAAAAATTTACCAAAAATAAATTGTCTGTGAAATTCCAGCGTGATTTTCGCGTTAACATATTACTATTTAACAATTTAATTTTTTACGTGTTTCTAATGTTAGACATGTGTTAAAAATAATGTTACACCATGTGTTAAAAATAAACGTTACTGTAACGTTCAAAGTTAAGTGTTTATCATCGTTTGTTTTAAACGTTTAATATATGGTTATAAACAACATAAAAAAAAAAAAAACGTTTTCTTTAACCTATATTTTCTTTATTTTTTAACTTATCCATTTGAAATTTGGGGCGCATAAACTACCTTTAAAAGTGTATTTTTCGACATAAAAAACGGTATGAGACCATTTCCGGTTTACTCGGAAATGACCGCAACTTTCGATTTTTAAATAGAACACCCTGTGTATTTTTACATATTTGGTTTCAAAACAACATTCTAAGTATACTCTGAAATTTTCGAGAATGTTTGAGTCGATGTTCAGTTTTTTTAAGCATTTTAAGACATTCGTCTAGAGTGCTTTGGAATACCAAAATTTGTTCTACGGCAGGTAAAGTCCAAGGGAAAAATATAATTTTCCCTTTAATTTCATTAATAACTATTTACGAAGCCTCCAAAATTGAACAAATCACTTTTTTATCGAAAACTTTTTTTTTTCAAATGTGAAGGTGGTGGCTCCTACTGTTCAATAAATTATAGATTTTTTTTCTGAATTCATTGATATATCCATTTCAAATCTATGCTATTTGTTTTTCTATTTTATTAAATTTATTTAAAAATAAAAAATCACTTTCAAAATAATTTTTATTGATTCTTATATTAGTACTTATACCTATTAAGAAACAAAAGAGAGAACCAAAAGGCTATTATTCACAAAAAAGGTAGTTATTCACATTTCACTATTAGACATATGATTTTTGCAAAGGCAACAATGTTAAAGTTCAAGAAGAATTATATTGAAAGTGATTTTTAATTTTTAAATAAATTTAATAAAATAGAAAAACAAATAGCATAGATTTGAAATGGATATATCAATGAATTCAGAAAAAAAATCTATAATTTATTGAACAGTAGGAGCCACCACCTTCACATTTGAAAAAAAAAAAGTTTTCGATAAAAAAGTGATTTGTTCAATTTTGGAGGCTTCGTAAATAGATATTAATGAAATTAAAGGAAAAATTATATTTTTCCCTTGGACTTTACCTGCCTTAGAACAAATTTTGGTATTCCAAAGCACTCCAGACGAATGTCTTAAAATGCTTAAAAAACTGAATATCGACTCAAAATTCGCGAAAATTTCAGGGTATACTTAGAATGTTGTCTTGAATCCAAATATGTAAAAATACACAGGGTGTTCTATTTAAAAATCGAAAGTTGCGATACCCGGAAATGATCTTATACCGATCTTTATGCCGAAAAATCCATTTTTACAGGTAGTTTATGCACCCCAAATTTCAAATGGATAAGTTAAAATATAAAGGAAATATAGGGGGGAGCCACTAACCTGTAGCACCCGGTATGCAACGTTAAAATATGCTAATGATGCTTTCCTCTTATTAAAATACACTGACGTTCTAAATCTACAAGTAAAATAAATGGTAGATGTTGACGTTTTTTTAACGTTTTTCTACTCAATGCATTAAATTTGCCTGCTTACTACGTAGTTTGTTGCAGAAGTTATTTGTAGATGGCGATACATACAAACCACTGGCAATAATTTGTCATGCTTTAGCTTACACTCTTATGAACTTATAGAAATTAAAAAACATAATTCTTTCAGGGAACAACGATTTACATGGACGGATTTTATAAGGATCAGATTAAAGATCATTATTTTGTGGCTCGGGATACAACGTGGTTATTTCAGTTGTTTTCCAATCATATTAATAATAATGTTAATACTGATCCCAATGAGAACACAAACGTTTAAAAGACGTTAAAATTAAAGATAACCGAACGTTTAGTAACCATTGTATTACGACGTTGAATCAACGGACGAATGTCCCGCGGTTCAACGTGTATTTCAAAGTATTTTATAACATTTTTGTAACGTTATATTTAACGTTAATTAACGTTGTATGATGACGTTTTTGTAACGTTACATCTATAATATTACTTAACGTTGAATTTTACCGCTAGTGAACGTTATAGGATGACGTTTTTGTAACGTTATGTCTATAAATAGCGGTCAAATTCAACGTTAAGTGATATTATATACATTACGTTACAAAAACGTCATACTATAACGTTCATTAGCGGTCAACTTCAACGTTAAGAAATATTATAGATGTAACGTAACAAAAATGTTATAAAATACTTTGAAATATACGTTGAACCGCGGGACATTCGTCCGTTGATTCAACGTCGTAATACAATGGTTACCAAACGTTCGGTTATCGTTAATTTTAACGTCTTTTAAACGTTTGTGTTCTCATTGGGTTAAGACAGTATATGCAGAAATAATACATAAATGAAGAAATAGGTAAACGAACAAATAAATAAACAAACAAACAAATAGGCACATATAACTATTCTGTCAATATGTGAACTGCGACAACACTAACGTTTCACAAAGGGTCTTTTTAGTGTTTATACTTAAATAACTTCGCTTTTTGTATAAATTTACACCTGTTCTCTAAATCTCAGAGTTGTATCTAAGATTAAACCCAAATTTCTGGCATGTTGCAACAATTCCAAACTACACCCGTTTAATTCGGTGTTAATTAAATTTTGCAAATTGGCACAATCGTGTTTCTTACCAAATAAAAGCATAGCTGATTTTGCTGGATTTAAAATGAGCGAAAGTTGTGTGGATATATCTGATAAACTTTTTAGGTCAGTGTTGATTTGTTGCACAGCAGCCTCATAATCCTTAGCATAAAAAGAATAATAAATTTGGGTGTCATCCGCGTACATATGAACCAAACAGGATTTAACAAAATTTACAAATTGTGAAGTATAAATTGTGAACAACAGGGGTCCTAAAATGGAACCCTCTGGAACACCTCTATTGATCGCCCTTGATTGAGAAAGTTTATTGGATATTCAAGATATGATTGGAATAGTTTACAGCCTCTATCATCAATACCACATGATTTTAAAATTGTTAGGAGTAGTTTATGATCTATAGTGTCAAAAGCCTTACTAAAATCTAGTAGTATTAAAACAGTACATTTACCTTGATCAGTGGCCTGATAATATCAATTATATGCATTAAGGCTGTAGAACAACTATAACCAGCTCGAAAACCTGATTGGGTAGTTGGTAGTATGTTCAAAGAGTCTACGTGTTCCCTAAGCTGAATCTCAATTATTTTTTCTGCTAACTTAGATAATCCTGTGAGAATATTAATCGGTCTCAAATCTGAAAATGTCTTTGGCTCAGTTTTTTTCGGAACAGGAGTCACCAGAGCAACTTTCCAACATTCAATAAACATACTATTAATAATATGAACCAAGAAATTTAGTAAGTGCGGACAACATAATTTAATAAGATAAATACTTAACGAATCAGATCCGGATGTAGAATTTTTTAGAACTCTTTGGATAAGTTGAGGGGAAACTAAGCTGAAATTGAAAGTTGAATTAGTGATTTTATTTAAGTCATAATAGTTTACTACATCTGTAATATTGTTATTATTTTGTGGGATGCTGTCTATAAAATAATTATTAATAGAATCAGGATCTAATAAATTGGTGGATATTTGTGGTTTGTTATTGGACGTAATATTTAATGACCTAAGTTCGCCCCAGAGCTTTTTAGAATTTTTATGTTTAGCGATATGATTAAAATAAGCACGTTTTTCAGCAGTTTGGGCATGGTATGTAGCATTTCGTATCTGTTTATAATAGTTCCATTTTTCGAGTGAAGGATTTTCCTTGTATTCAGACTTAGCTGTATCTCTTTGCCTCATCAATAACTTTAGATTATCTGTCAACTAAGGAGCCTTATTTCTACTTATACGGACTGTTCTCAAAGGGACGTGCTTATTGAAAAGATTTAGTAAAAGTGTTGTTAAATGATTTACTTTAGCATCAATGCTATTCATGTAAAACATGTCTTGTAGGGGGAGCCCTTGCAAGTCAGTATAAAATACATGTTCATCAAAATACTTAAAGTCTCTAGAAGTTATATAAGTTGGTTTAAATTTAGAGCTATTCATTATTATTTTACATTGGACCAGTTCATGATCAGATATGTCCAGGCCTCCCACTTTTAGAGACGAGACAGATTTCAGATCATTGCATAATACAATATCAAGTAGTGATAAATTATTAGAAGTTATATGAATAGCTTCATCGACAATTTGTTGAAAATCGAGTGATTCAAACATTGATGTAAAATATTGAGTTGCACTTAGGTCTATGTTTAGTAAATTAATATTAATGTCTCCAAAACAAAAATTTTTATCTCCGTACTGCATAGAGACTGATATTGCTTCTTCTAATTGATCTGTAAAATATTTAAAATTCATGTGAGGTGGCCTATAATAAACACCAAAAACAAAAGAATTATTATTTATAGAAACAGAAATCCACAGTTGCTCAATGTTATCACTAGTATCAATTAGATTGATTTTATATGAATTATTGAGATAAAATGCTACGCCGCCACCCCTGGTTTGCCTATCTTTACGAATTAAGTTATAATTATTAATTTTCATAAATAAATTTGAAATAGAAGAGTTTAGCCAGGTTTCACTTAGTGCAAATAAGTCATATTTATTATCTAAAATAATGCTTTTTATATTGTTAAATTTTGGTGATAATGATCGAATATTTGTATGTGCCGTATTCAAAAAAGAATCTACCATTTATTAAGAAGATTGCAAATACTAATTAAGATGATCCCGAAGTACTTATATTTATAAACTTTCTTAATATTATAGTCATTCAATCTATCTTTTTATTCCCATCATTAGGTAAATTATATTTACTACTTATAATCATGTACTTGGTCTTTTCTAGAGTTAATTTTAAATTATTATCATTTTAACCATTTGAGAATATTCTCTAATTCCATATTTAATGTTATATAAATAAGTTATATCATCACTTGCAAAATATATTAAGGTACCATCAGCAAACATTTGTATACTACATTTATGAACCACTTTTACTATATCGTTAATATATAAGACGAACAAAATGGGGCCCAGCACCAAACCTTGCGGTACCCCTACGTCTACATCACGTTTGTTTGATGTATGGTTACCATATTTAACTACTTGTGATCTTTCTTCTAAATATGATTCAAACTATTGATATACAACTCCATCTGTTAACGTTAAAAAGTTAACCATACCTATGAAACACTGAAGTTGTTTAACCGTAGTAAGTAAGGGAAAATCATTTATGACATCAACACGTTCAGAAGAAGGTAAAATACCGGCTGAAGAAATATTGTGTCCTAAAAACGTCAAATGATTGACACCTAATATGCATTTTATACCGTATAATTCTAACCTCTGAAAAACAAGTCTCAAGTGTTCTAAATGTTGCGAACTAGATTTACTTGCAATCAGAATGTCATCTAAATAGACTAAAACTTCGTTCATAAAACGTTGGAATGTTTGAGCAGCATTATGTAAGCCGAAAGGCATAAGCGCAAATTCAAATAAGCCAAAAAGGGTAGTAATCGCTGTTTTATAAATGTCACTTTTTGCGACAGGTATCTGGTGATAAGCACGGATCAAATTTATTTTTGAAAAGATAACACAATCATATAATTGTGAATTGAAGTCACGAAGATGCGATAATGGGTATCTGTCAGGGACAGTAACTGAATTGAGCTGACGATAGTCTCCGCAAGGTCTCCAATCGTTTTTTTCTTTTTTTGCCACCATGTGTAATGGTGAGGATACGAAAGAAGAAGAAGGTACACAAATGCCTAACTTTACCATAGCATTGAATTCGTTCTGAGCTGTCTTAAATTTAACACTATCTAACCTAGGTGATCGTGAGAAAGGTAAATGACCTTCTGTAATAATATGATGCTCTACGGAATGTTTAACGGGCAAATTGTAATTTGGTGAACTTATCAAGCTTGGAAATTCTAAAAGTAATGCAGTGTATTCATTTGATATGCTAAACAACTTAGGAGAATGTAATGGACCATTGTTAGAAAATAAATATGTTGATAAACTATTGTCAATTAAACATTTATGTTTCAAATCAACGACGTTAAAAAGTCGGCTCCAATAATAGGGACATTAATATCTGCAATATTAAAAACAAAAGGAAATAACCTACGTAAGTTTAAATCGATTTTCAAAATTTTTTTTCCGAATGTATTAATAATAGATCCATTAGCGGCTGTCAGTACAATATCAGGGTTCTTCTCAATATCTGTTAAAAGATTCCGAGGTACTATCGACAAATCGGCGCCTGTGTCAATGAGAAAATTTAAGTTATTTGAAATATTAAATATAAATAGACGATGTTTACTATTTGAAATATTAACGTCAGCTGTCAACATATCATTAACTTTTGGTCATTTCTGATTATCAATTTGGAAATCTTTGGCGAAAGTGCACCAATCTCCGAGACATTTAAAAGCTTTACGACCATAAAGTTGATGGTAATAGCAAACTTTGGCATTAGAAGGGTTATATCTAACGCGGGTATTGTTTTGACTACTAAAACGGGGCCTTGAGCCCATGCGATTTCCTGAGTCGGGGTGATTTTTACAATTATCACAAAAGGTGCCAGAAACTGTAGGAGTAGCAGAAGTTATTGAAGAAACTTTAGACTCAATAGCGTGTAATTGTGATGAAAAAATGTCTTGTTTGTGCAAGACTTGATTCAACGTATCTTGAAAGGTTGTAATCAAATTTGACGTAGATAATGTGGGATTAATGTTACAAACTGAATTAGATATAGGGGAAATCATAGAATTCTGACGCGACTCCCAGATACGATCAGCAATGTCAATTATTTCTTTAGTCTCGGTTTTTCCGAATGCAGTGAGGGCAATATAAATAGTTTTAGGTAATCGCCGTTTCCATAATTTGACCAGGAGCTCCTGGCTCACCACATGGGAACCTCCGACAATCGACAGCATTGACCGGCAAAAACCAGACGGTTTGAGGTCCCCCATCTGGGAACCAGAGAGCAAGTCTTCTAACCGCTTTTCCTCGGTTGAGGTCAAACGAGAAATCAGGATGGTTTTTAAGTTATCGTACAAATCAAAATCGGGTAGATTAGTGACAACGTCATAAACTGTTGTGATAACATCCGGTGGCAAACTTGCAATGACATAATCATACTTTTTTCAATCATTGACAACTCGATGGATGTTAAATTGTGATTCAGTTTGTGTGAACCATATTTCGGGTTTGAACCCAGAAAGGAAGAAGTTTAATATTTGTGACATAATTATTATGCGATGTCACAACTGTTTCGTCTGGTAAAATATCATTTGAACGAGATGCTTGCTAAGATGTCTCTGAATGAGATGCTTTTTTAGATGTCATCACCAAATGACTGACTGATTCTTTTAAACAACAGGGGAAAATGATAAATGGCAAAACAATCCTTTTACCATATAGTGAACTGATCGCCACAGACTCCCTAATTTTTTCCTTTTTCAAGCTATTTTTGTGATGTTTTACTTGCGCTAATATCAGAATAATTATAATAAAATTTTAAAAAGGTGCGTTCATATTAATATATACTTGTTTTTCATGCAGATTTACAATGTCGTGGATGAGGCAGATTCAACTCAAGGCTCAATATCTAACATCCTCGCCGAACTTTTTGACATCAAAGTTGACTATTATGGAAATCTGGTGTCAGCCGTAGTTGATTTGGTAGGAGCTGCTGATGATGCAAATGACAAACATCTCGGACCATGGGCTGAGGCATGTCGTAATAATGACATTCTGAATACACCACTTTCTCCACATATGGATTCCGAATTACTTTTACATAAACATTTAAGGCTTGATGGGAGCAAATTAAAAAAATTAGGTTACACTTTGACTGTGCCTCAACCAACTACTGATAACTTAAAAGAAATTGTCAGCGACTTTGTTAAAATGCAGGTTTTTCCTCTGTCATTAGCTCCTTGAAAGGCTTGTTTATTTCCAAGTTTAAAGGATCCATTGTTTTCAAATAGATTAGGAGTAAAATAAGTACTTATTATCATGTACTTATGTTTTTGCTTTATTAGAGATTAAGGCTTAAAGATATTGTTATGTTGAGGATTACTCTATTTTATTTTTCCGGTTGGGGAAAAATGAAAAATGTTCAAAAATTAGCTTTACTAAAGTTAATATGTGAAAATAATGGCCTAAAAAAATAGTGATCTAAAATATATATGAAGAGTTTCTTCACTAAACAAAAAGAAAAATATATTCTCTGTTAAATACAAGTCTTAAAGTGCATTAAAAACTGTTATAAAAATAATCAAAAATATAAGACAAATACTATATCGAATTGGATCATCTTAGGTGATATTTAATCAACATTCCAGTTGTTTCGTTGTGATTTATTCTACTTAATGTTATGTACTTGATGAACTGAAAATGTCAATTTTCAAAGAAAAAAAAATTGCTCAACTTATTTTTAAAGTTTCTCCATGATGAAACTTTATTTTGGTATTATTGTTAATCAAGATGTACTGTTGTTATTATACATATAATAAATGAATATACTGCTTGATTTCTGGAGTTTAAATTAATATCAGTGCCTAATTGTCTATCAGCAAGGGCACTTCCGTGGGATTTTTAATTATACAGATATAAGCCTGGTATCAATCTCTTCGTCGAGAAATGTAGATTGCAAATTGACATGGTGATAAGCTGTAAATCGTGTGGCAGAGAGGAAGGGTGTTGTAGAAGATCTCCCCCACTCTAACTGTGTTTGGTTAATTTCCACTCTCGGTTGGATTCGTTAAGTTCTGAGAGATTATTATTATAGAAACTTTATTTACCAAAAAAACTAATACAAACAATGATAGTAACATATAGTAAATATTATTTTATCTTAGAAGGTAATATTAATAAACTATCAATAACATTGGTAGATATATTTGATAACTAAATAAATTGCACATTTACATTTAGCTTGCCAGGTAGTCCTTCAACTTCTTTTTGAAGACAAGCAAGTTTCCAGCTTGTTTAATCTCCTCTGGCATACCATTGTAATCTTGTACACCATTAAAAAATATATTGTTCTTTAGTAGCTCTGTTTTAACTAAAGGCATATGAAAATGTTTGTCAGCTCTGGTATAATGACATGACCAATTTTAAATTATTAATAACTTTTTATTTACCAATTGATTTTGTTAAAAAACAAATTATGTTTGTTTTAAGCATTTTTAATGTTATAACGCCAACTTAGTTGTTAAAGTACTGGTCCGTACTGGTTGTGCAATGTGTACACTATGGTAATAGCACAACCTATTTATAAACTGCCGTTTCGGCAAATTAATATTTGATGAAAAGTGCATTAACAAAATATTAAGATGGAAAAAAGATTTATATTGCCGAATATCACTATCAAGGTCCGAAGTCTCTATCCCTTTTCCTTAACCCTTTATTCCCGCAAACGCAATATGCCCCATCCCTCCCTTCCTATTGCTTGGATTGCGATAATTTTATTTTTCAAATAGAGATAAAAAAGATTCTCACTTACCTGTAAAAAGTTTCTCCTCTGAACCCTTTCCTACGTAAAAAAAACGCATTTGAAAAAAAATAATAATAATAATCACTTTATTCCTTAATACCAGACAGGCGTGGAACAAGTCAGAGGTTACAAAGTAGTGTATAACACAAATAATTAAAAATAATAAACATATAGTAAATACATAAGTATAACTCATTTCATTAAAATTAGACAATACCATAACATATTAAAACTTAAAATTTATAATTAAAAAAGTCAGATAAAGTGTAGAAAGCCTTATCGATTAAAAAACTATTTATTTTTTTTTTTGAATACATTAAAAGGTAAGTTTTTGTAATCATTAGGTAAGTGATTATAGATTTTCATAAGTTGTGTCACAACATTTCGTTGTACTTGACTGTATGGTGTCTGTGGTAAGCGGAGTATTGCATTCATACAATCACGTGTATTATATAGATGGTCTGCTTCATATCTGCTGAATAGTTCTTCATAGTTATTCTTCACAAAACATACACATTCATATATATAAAGACACGGAAGAGTAAGTATATATTTTTGTTTAAACAATATGCTGCATGTGTCAGTTCGTTTCAGATGGTAAATACTTCTAATACAAGTTTTTTGCAGCCTGAATATTCTGTTTGCTTCTACTGAGTTGCCCCAAAAGATAATTCCATATTTTATTCTGGAGTTGACATAGGCGTAATAAGAGGCTAGAGCTGCTGCCTCATTTATGGAGTTACTTATGGTACGTAATGCATACGCAAACGAACTAATTTTTGTAGCAAGGTATTGCACATGATGCTTCCAATTTAACTGTGGATCAATTACGATGCCAAGAAAATTTGTGTGATCCATTGTTGTTAATGTTTGATGGTTATAATTAATGAGTAGCGGTAACTCCTTCTTTAAACTGAATTTTAGTAAGTGAGTTTTATCAATATTTAGTTTTAGGTTATTCCAGGTATACCATTCATTTAAAATGTCAATCGAGGCTGAAACTTCGGTTATTAATTCTTCATTTGTTTTAGCTCTTATTACTAGAGAATTGTCATCTGCAAATAAATTTATTAGATGTTTACTGATGTTTGGTAAATCATTTATATAAAGCAGAAATAAAATTGGTCCCAAAATTGATCCTTGAGGCACTCCCTTCTTGACTAATTCCCATTCTGAACTTAGGTATTCATCAGAATCCATGACTATAACGCACTGTTTTCTATTTTCCAAGTATGATTTTATGATATTGTATGCATTTCCTCGGAAGCCCATTATTTCAATTTTTTCCAGAAGTATCGTATGATCAACACTGTCAAAGGCTTTTGACAGATCCAGGAAGAGTTCGACAACTCTTTCTTTATTGCTAATTGCATCCAATATTTCACATATTCCCAAATATACTGCCCTGACTGTTGATCTTCCTTTTATATAAGCACTTTGCATTTCCGTTATTATGTTATACTTTTCTGTGAAGTCCACTATCCTATTGAGCAAGGCTTTTTCAAATATTTTTGCGATTATAGAGATCAGAGCAATAGGTCTATAGTTTCCAATATCATTCTTATTACCTTTTTTAAAAACTGGTTTGATAATTGTTTTCTTCAGATCATCCGGGAATATTCCTAAACTAAAACACATATTAATTATGTCTGACAGGGGTTTACATATTTCTTCAGCACAATATTTTAACAATTTTGTTGGAATCTCGTCAACACCCACAGCCGCAGTATCTTTTAGGGAATTAATTATATTGTAAATTTCTAATGGAGTCGTTTCATACAAAACCATGGTGTTATTATTTTTATAAACATAACTCAAATTTTTTCTGCAATCTCCACTAACATCCTCACTCATTTTTACAAAGTAGTTATTTATTTCGTTTAATATTTCCTTTTTACTGTTTTGGTCATCACATTTACATATATTTTCTAGTTGAAATCGATCGTAGTTGTCTTTTCCTGTGATGTTTTTCACCACGTCCCATGTTGCTTTTGTTTTGTTATTTGAATTTAGGATATAGTTAGAATGTGAGTTCCTTTTGGTTTCTTCTATTTTATTTTTGAAGTTTTTACAGTATTCTTTATATATTTCCTTTGATACTTTCCCCTGTAATATTTCTTCATACAGCTGTCTTTTAATTTTGCTTCGTGTTCTCAAATCTTCGTTTATCCAAATAGCCTTTTCATGTATATTTCTCTTATACATTTTTTTGGGAAATACATCATCAAGTACCTCTTGAAATATTTTAATAAATTTAAGAGTACTTAAATCTGGGTTTTCGTTTATTAAAATATCATCCCATTTTATATTTTTTATCTTTTCTTTAAATTGTGGTAACTCTTCATTAGCAATAATCCTGTGTTCTGTTTGGTAGTTTAAATTTCTTTGTATGAAGCTCTCAGGAAAATATAGCTCCAGCCCAAAGTGATCCGATAGTCCATTTTTGAGTACTTTACCCTCATAATATGGTATATTTAGAAATATATTATCTAGTGTTGTTTTGACGGTACTTATTCTTGTTGGTTCATTTATAGAGGGTTTTAAATCAAATGTTGCCAAAAGATCTAGGAACAGTTTTACTCTATTGTCTTTTTTATTTTGTAAATCTAGGTTGAAGTCTCCACATAAAATAATAATATATTCACTTGATTTTATTACAGATATTAACATGTCTTCAAGAGTATTTATAAATGCATCAAAATCACCAGATGGAGGTCGATATATATTAATGATTTTTGTTTTTGATGACACTATTTCAACAGCACTGCACTCAATTATTAGCTCTTTACTTTTCTGTTTCAGTTGTACGAGTTCTCTGAATTCCACATTATTTCGTATGTATATACAGCTACCACCGTGTGATGAAGATTGTCTCACAAAACATGAAGCGAGACTGAAGTTATTAATTTTCATAGAATTTTTTTCATTATCCTTTAACCAGTGTTCAGTAAAGGCTAGAACACTAAAGCATTTTTGTGATTCTTCTAGAAATAATGTTATCTCATTTATTTTATTTGTAATGCACTGGATATTTTGATAAAATATACTAAAGTTATTTTTTGTGTTTTGTTTTCTTATTTCTTTTGTTTTAAACTGTTTGATTTGCTTGTGTGAACCTATATCACTAAAAAAGAATTTGGTTTTTGTTCACCAATGTTTTGTTTATTTTTTTCATTATAGCGTTGAAAATCGAATCTTCTGTATCCTACACCTTTTGGCCAGAATTTAGGATTATAAAAGTTTTCTTTGTATTTAAAATCTGCGGCTACCATAAAACAGTTTCGGTGAGTGTTTTCAGGAGTTAACTGCTTGACTATAACTTCTTGGTCATCTTCGATTCCATTCTTCTTTTTTACAAATTTCCTTATATCATTTTCAGTTACATCTTTTGCCACTTTGTTCAGGTATATCCATACTTTGGGCTCTATCCCCCTAAAATTCTCAGTGCTTTCCTCCGATTCGCCTATATTTCTTCTATATGTTGTCCTTTTTCTTCTAGCTACTGTCTGCCATCCATCTTGATTTGTGTCTTGGTCTCTTGTTTCATTTTTATTTTCATTGTTACTTATCCAGAATCCGCATTTAAATGTATTACAGAATTGACGATTTGCACGAAAGAACGTTCAGTAAAAAGTATCATGACGCACAGTATAATGGTATCACTGTAATTCACTGTCATAACATAGTTTTCATTATCTTTAATGTTAAACCTGCTTCCATTGAATATAAATAGTCTTTATTAGGTTGTTTCGTAGTCTACAATATTTAAAAAATGTCGAATTATGCAATTTGTCAAACACTGTTTCCAGCTCTCAGTTTACTAGAAAAGTTGGCAGCAGTGATTGACAAATTGCATAATTTGACATTTTTTAAATATTGTAGACTACGAAACAACCTAAAGATGATTTATATTCAGTGGAAGTAGGTTTAACATTAAAGATAATGAAAACAATGTTATGATTATTATATTATAGGTATTTAATTGTTGCAAAGTTTGGAAATTAGACGAGTTGGTCGACATGTGCAGTGAATTACAGTGATACCATTATACTGTGCGCCATGACACTTTTTACCAAACTTTTTTTCATGCAAATCGTCAATTCATTATGTTTCTTTGTATATTTTCTAGGTCACTTGTGCTTTGTTTTGGTATTTCTGATTTATGATTTGTGGTGGTAGTAAGAATTGGTTTTGGAGTCACTGGTTTTACTGATATTGGCATGGGTGCTACTGGTTTTTGTTTATTATTGTGTTTTTGCTGAACATAACTATTGGACAGTTCTTCTAACTTTTTTTGTAGTCTATTCATTTTTTCCTCAATAAGTTCCTTGTTTTCTTTTAGGATTTTATTATTGTCATGTAATAGTTTATTATTTTCTTGTGTTTCATGAATAATTTGTTTCAACATTCTATTTTCCAATTTTAGTTTTTCTATTTCCGAATTTTCTTGTGTTATAAGTTTAATTTCTCCTTCATTTACTGGTGTTAGATTGTTTGGTTGAGATAATTCTTTGCAGACATGACTTATGGTAAATACATCCACAATATACACACACTGCACTTGAAATTAATTTATTTTTACAACATTTGTAAGACTTTTATTAGCCTCTTCATCACTAACATCTGACGTAGGCGCCATCTTGGCAAAAAAAATGCAAAAAGTTTTCCCCTCCCACAAATTTGTTTATTTGAAAAAAATAAAAAAATGAATCAGTCAAATACTAGAGATAACAGCGAACAAATTCCATTTTGCTTTTTCAAAATCGCACGACAAGGAAAAAAGTTCGAGGGGGTTGAATAATTTACCTTTCCCTGCCTCCTCTCCCTCCTCTAATTGGTTCACCACCTCCATCCTCCGGCTCCATCAATTCTTATCTATTTCACCCACCTCAAAAAATCTCAGCCCCCTTTTTTTCGTGAAAAAATTAGGGAATTACTGTTTTGTATATTAGTGTTACGGCAAAAAAACGCGTATTAAAAAAAAATTGACGAAAAGTTACCGTCTGATTTGGAAAAAATTTCACCAGATTATGCGCTTCCGCGAGGTCTTCAATTCTTGATTTAACTTTTTTTCGTCATGTTAATAATAACAAAGTTATCGTGAAAAAACTTGCTTTTGCGAATTTTAAATGCGAATTCCTGCCCCACCTTGTGTGATTAAGCTGCTGAACTGACTTTATAACATGATAAAAGAGAACGTGGGTAACTGAATTGTCAAACATTTTTTTTTAAAAAAGTAGGTTTCATTTCAAAACCAGATGCGCTCTGCTACATGTGTAATATTGTCGAACAGTAGTTAAAATGTGGTAGTACTATTGCTTTATAAATTTTTATTTTTAATTCCATATTCCATATTTAGACTGTTAGTAGTACGGGTCATAAAGCCAATTTTTGTACCAATTATCCAAATCACATAGTTAATATATGTTCTTTAAATTTTAGCTTCCTGTCATGATAATACAGGTACTTATATTCTTCAACCCACTCCAAGGGCTCACCATCAGTAATAGTCTAAGATCCGGCATAAGGAATTAGTACCCTCATCTGTTATTCACATAAGAAATAGTTTATATAAAAGATAACATGTAGGTTAATAGATCGCGACTAGGTTGCCTAGCCATCTTAACCCGATGGCATTTAATTTGAAAATTGTTGTCAGGCGAAATCGAAATTTTGTCTTTAAGCGTATATAGCAGCGAAACATTAATCCTACAGGAATTTTTCAATGAAGCAAATTCATCATCATTTTATAATCTTTCTAATAGGTCCCCACCAGTTTTTTCCTAGAACCAACGTTTATCCAGATATTCGCAAGTGATGAGAAAAAAATACGTTTCCTTGGAAAATGTAAATTTCCAGTTGTATCGCTCCTAGCGTCCTTATTTTTTGTCGTAGAGCAAAAAATAAAAGACAGCTCGACTGTTGTAAAGGGTTTTTGAAGTAAAATTCTACACAAATTTGCATTAACAAAGCCTTTTTTAAACATATCTGACGGGATCGGGACAGGTGCAGATCGATTTAGAATTAAATTCGATGTCTATTAGGTTATATTTCGTTGTATTATTTATGGTTGATTAGTTATTAACAGGGGAAGGTCGACTATCTCTTTTTTTGCAATGGAAAGAGATGGGCGAAACACACTTCTAACACAAAATTGCGATCGAGAAACGTTAAACGAAAAATGCCATAAATGTCAATTTTGATTCGTTCGTGTCGGGCCGAATTTTCGAATTTCGGCGTGCGATTTACGATGCGGATCAACAAGTCTTCCTCTTTCCGTATCGACATAGTACGGGCGTCGCGGTATGGTATTTTTGAAATATGAGTATATTTAGATGTCGGGTTTTCGACGAAAATTTCCCTTCAGATTCTGCATCTCTGAAAACGGTTTTTTGCCTGTAACTCGGAATCCGTGAGAGATAGCTCAAAAATAAAAACTCCCAAAGGAAAACTACATAATGTGAGGAATGTTTTGCCGTGTTCCAAATTTGACTGTGACTCTTGGTTTGGGCCCGGCAGGCCTTTTAAGATGGCAGTGTCCATAACTCCTAAACGGTGGCTCCTACGGCAAAAAACTATGACCTAACAAATTTGTAGAGAATTTAATAAACCATAAGTCTCTTTTTTATTTTTTGCCCTACGACAAAAAAATAAGGACGCTAGAAGCGAATATCTAGATAAACGTTGGTTCTAGGAAAAAACTGGTAGGGATCTATTAGAAAGATTATAAAATGATGACGAATTTGCTTTCTTGAAAAATTCCCGTAGGATTGATGGTTTCACTGCTATATACGTTTAAAGACAAAATTTCGATTTCGCTTGACAAAAAAAAGAAAAAATTAATTAATTTTTTTCAAAATAAATGCCATAGGGTCACGATATGGCTAGGCAACCTAGTCGCGATCTATTAGCCTACACGTTATCTTTCATAAAAACTCTTTCTTATATGAATAACAGATGAGGGTATTAACTTCTTATGTCGGATCTTGCACTATAACAATTCATTTGTTTTCATGTTTTAATGATAAATAAATAAATAAATTCTTTATTAACCATTATCTGATACATTACATTACATATAAATTGTCAATAAAAAGGTAGAACACGAACAGTTAGAATGTAAGTATAGGGTACAAAACATGTAAAAACGCAAAATTATTAAATCAAATACTCTAATACGCTATAAAAAGCCATTTCTATTAAGTAGTTTTTTGTGGCTATTTTAAATTTATTGTAGCCTATTATGGTTTTTAGGTTTTCGGGGAGTTTATTAAATAGATTGATGGCATTGTAATTAGGTGAATGTTTATAAAGAGTGGTAGAATGAATTGGTATTGTCAATCTATTATTATTCCGGGTATTATATAAGTGTGTATCCCCCAGTTTACCAAAATTTGTAAAATTTTTGTATGTGTAACATACACATTTCAAAATGAAAATACATGCTACAGTTAATATTTTATTTTTCTTGAATACACTCCTGCAGCTATCCATTGGTTTTAAATTAAAAATCAGTCTAATTAATCTTTTTTGTGAGATTGACACTCTGTTGATATTTCTGCCTACTCCCCATGTAATGATATTCAATGACAAGTGGCTGTAGGCTAAGGCATAATAGATATTTAATAAGCCATTGGTATCGAGTACAGTTTTCATCTGTAATATGGCAAAAAACGCAGAGCTTAGTTTGTTACAAACATAACCTATGTGATTATCGAAACAAAGTTTATTATCAAGCCAAGTTCCTACGAATTTTACATTTGGCACCACATCAATATTGTTATTAATCAGAAAATCTGGAGTAAGTCCTTTTCTATTATGAAAATTTATGTAGACAGTTTTTTTATCGTTTAGTATTAGTTGATTACGCTGACACCAGATATCGAGTTCATTGCAGACATGAGTTACGTTTTCAGCTAGCTCCTCTGGGGTCTGTGCTGAGACTGTAATAGTGGTATCATCTGCGAACATTGTGATTCTACCTTTAGTGATGTGTTTAGGCAAATCGTTCACATATAGTGCAAACAGCAGAGGTCCCAACACAGAACCCTGAGGGACTCCCATGTACACATCTCTCATGTCTGACATAGTGTTCTTATACTTAATCAGCAATTTTCTGTTGGACATATAGGATTGTATCCACTCCAATAGAGTTCCCCGTATACCAATGGCATTTAATTTTCTAATTAAAAACTCAATATTAATAGTATCAAATGCCCGAGACAGGTCAAACATTAGTGACATTACATACATTCCTCTATCAAGATCTTTGTAAATAGGGTCTAATAGATGATAGGAAGCAGTCTCGATAGATTTCGTGGATATAAAACCATGCTGGCAGGGTGAAATAATATTATGCAAATTTAAAAATTTAACTATCATGTTATGAACCAGTCTCTCAATTAATTTAGAAAATACGCTCAAGAGTGAGATTTGGCGATAATTGACTATATTATGTGGATCATCTTTTTTGTAGAGTGGTATGATACATGCTATTTTTAGAATATCTGGAAACGTTCCAGATTCCAAAGATTTATTGATAAGATATTCTAAAGGCTTACATATAGTGTCACTAATGCGTTTTAATAATTTAATAGTAATTCCATCTAGTCCAGTTGAATTTTTATTTTTCAGATTTGCAATCTCACTTTTAATAGTATACTCATCTATATAGCACACAAATAGAGTTTGTGGCTGGTTACCCATAGTGGTGCATGGTAGAGACATATTTTCTCCAAAGTGTTCAAATAGTTTGATTTTGGATATTGAGCTAAAATAATTTGCAAAATTATTGGCTATTTCAGTAGAATCACTTATCATATTATTATCAATTGTCAGCTCTATTGAATTAGTTTTTTTTTTGTTACGACCAAGTTTACTATTTATTATTTTCCATGTTTCTTTGCTCTTATTTCCTGAGTTGTTAATTCGATTTTTATAATAATCATTCTTTGCCGTTTTAATATTCTTCTTATACTCTTTTTTTTTGTTCAAATAAAGCATCTTTGCGTTTGCACAATTAGTTGAGTTTACTAACCACCAGAGCATTTTTAAATCGTTCCTTTGTTTGAGCAATACTGCATATTTTCCGTCAGAAGATATCATTACTTTTGATTTTTTAATATTCGGCTTCAATTTCAAGTGTCTCCCTAGAGTTACAGGTTTTTAGGAAACAAAAATGAGTGAATCATAAGATCATTGTATAGAATAGAATAGAATAGAATACAGCTTTATTCATCCCATGAAGTTTTATACAAAAATGTACAATGGACTAGTCATAAAAAAACAAAAATTATACATATGAATACAATTAACAGAAATAAATTCATTTACGCAAAAAGTACCATTTACACAGACAACTTTACCACGATAAAAATTATGTTTAATAATTGTATAAAACAGTACACTTGACTAATACTTATGTATGTAAAAACTCGTCTACAGAATAAAATGCCTTACTAGCTAAATAAGTATATAGTAATTTTTAAAATTATTAAAAATGCTAAAATTTTTGCTATTGCCAAATAAACTCTTGAATTTATTAAAACAAGCAATACCTTGATATAAATTCGAGTTTTGACCAATACTTAATCTTGAGTATGGTTGGTAAGATTCTTAGTTTCACGTATTGTGATCGTGCAGTACATTGTTTCTTACCAATGAACCTTCCTGTTTTTTTATATTTATTGTAATAAGAAATGTATAAAGGAAGGGAGCGTTAAAATACATAATTCAGAGAATATTTGCTTACAGGATGTTCTGGGATGAGTCCCTACCATACATCTATCTATCTATCTATCATAACTTATATTTGACTGAGCTAATCCATAATATGCTAATTTAAGAATTTCCTGCGATACTGTATTGCGTAACTTGTCTGATGATAAAGCAAGTGGTTCTTAACTTTTTTGAAACTGCATCGATGTGTTGTTCCCAGGTAAATTTTTTGTCTACTATAGTACCAAGAAATTTTATACAATTTGTTTGTTCAATGGTCTTATGATTCACTTTTATTAGAGGGCTAAAGTTATATTTTAGGTTCTTCGGCAAAAATGTCATAAAAAATGTCTTAGTTAAATTCAATACTAATCCATTATCCAAACACCACTCATGAAATTCATTGGTGGAAATGTTAGCCTTAGATAATGCATTTGCAAGATTTCAGCTATTAAAATATTAGTGTCATCAGCATACATAAACTTTTTGGTTGTTGATGCAAGAGTGTATCATTTCATTTATAAATATAATAAAGAACACTGGTCCCAGAACTGAGCCCTGAGGAACATCCATCCTAATAGCTTTTTCCTCCGATTTACTAGTGTTCACAACCACTGTTTGCTTTCTGTCTTGTAGAAATGAGGCAACCCAGTTATTTGCACATCCTCGGACATCTATATAAGAGAATTTCTCCAGCAGAAGATTGTGATCGACAGTATCGAATGCTCTGCTTAAGTAAAAAAATACAGCAATTGGACACTGCTTTTTATTTAGATAATCGTATATACTGTTACAGAAATCAGTTAGAGCAGTGGATGTAGATTTTTTCTGTCTGAATCCATTTTGACAGTTATGTAATAGATTGTGAGTTTCGACAAAGTTATTTAGTCTCGAGTTAAAAGCGAAATCTATTATTTTTGCTAATCGAGTGCAGACAATACATTTCGATAGTTACACATATCTCCTCTGGATCCTTTGTTCTTAAATATAGGTACCGATTTGGATGTCTTAATCGAACTTGGATATTGTCCTGCATCAAAAGATTCGTTTATTATGTATGACAATGGTTCACTTATTAAATCTTTTACAGCTTTAATTGCCTTTCCACAGATTTCACCAATACCTGAGGACAGTTTCAGGGTGGTTCTCATAATAATGCTTTCAATTTCATGAGGTGTAGTTGGATATAGATAAAATGAATGATGGTAATGTTGAGATAAGTTTAATTTATCTGTGTTTGGCTTATAATTAGACACATCCAAAAAAAAAACATTAAAACTGTTACATATATCATTTAATTTAGTTATTTTTTTGTCATTTTTATTCAATTGACTAGCAGTGCTTTTGCATGATGTACCTTTTGCATCATTAATAATTTTCCAACTTTCTTTTACCACATTTTGTGCATTGTTATAGTTATTTTTAGCTTGTTTTACCTTCTCCTTATATAAAGTCTTAAATTGCTTATATCTAACTTTAAGGTTCACATTAGTACTAATTTTAACTATTTCTGCCATTTCACATAACATTTTATGCATTTATATGTTTATATATTTTAAATGTTTATAGTTCTTTAATTTCTGTTGTAAACCAACATTTTTTTACTTTTATTTATTTTAATTTTTTTATAAGGAAAAGCATTATTATAATTATACTTAAAAGTTGTATAAAAAGCATAAAACTTTTCATCCAAACTAGTGAAATTGTACATTTCTGTCCATTGCTCGTTTTTTATAAGGTTCTTACAACTACATAACAACTTAACAGTAATTTGACATAAATATTAAAAATGTAATATAATAACGGAAAATGCTATTTCATAATGAAAATATAAATATAATTTTTTTTTCTATAAATTAAGCCTGATTGTGCTATTTATTGTACATCATTCTTTAAATTAGTTAATGAACAATATCTATGCTTGTGAAATTGGCCAGCACTTTTAGTGTGAATCTCTGCTAGTGATTACTTGTCAGTTACTTTTGTTTGCTTGCTGCTTAAAGGATTTATCAATTTTTGAATATTATTTTAAATAGAGAACATAGATGAGAAAACTGAACGTTTAAATAAATAGAAGTGTTATGAATTTCAAACCTCTTTGTAAGCGGCAACAAGCAAACGAAAGGAACTCGCAAGCAATTATGAGCAAACTATTTATATTAAAAAATGTTTCAATTTCGAAAATAGGGAGCCAACTTTACCAAGACAATATCTCTTTTATATGAACCTAATATACTTTTTAAAATTGATATTGGTAGATTTTGTGCTCGACATGAATCTGATGATTTAGCGAAATTAATGATAGTTCTATATACATTCTTACAAATGTCGATCTTAATTGGCCATACACGCAAACAATTTCAACGAAATCGACTTTTTGCTACATTCTCTGAGGTTCTACAACAGTGACAGGGCCCCCAAAAAACTTGCAATTCCCATATACTTTATATAGATGTTTCGGCGACATGTTTTGAAATTTTAATACATTGTAGTGCTTTTGTTTCTGATGAAATGACTAAATGGGTAAGATCTCCAAAAATACACATTTCTTGGTATACAACTTATCAAAACTAGATAATTTGCATCATTTTACATATTCAAGGAGTTTTCACTCTTAAACTACTACCTTTAGGGAGAAATGAAAGATTAAAAAAAAAAACTTGTAATCAAGCCCAATCCATAAGTAGAAAATATTTTCAGAATTCTGATCAACTTTTGTTAATGTATATGTTAGTATGTTATACAGATTTTTTGTCGAAACTTCGAAGTTAATAAAAAAAATCCAAAAAATTTATGATCTGACCTTTATTGGGCTTAAAAAAACTTATTCCTAAAGTTAATAGTTTAAAAGCAAGATTTTCCCCAATGCCTCAGATTATCTAATTCTGAAAGCTGACTCAAAACTGTCTGTTTTTTGGAGATCTTACCCTTTAAATCTTTTCTTGGGAAACATAAGCTCTACAAAATTTGAGGGTGCTCCACTGAAACCCAAATTCAATTTAAAGTGTGTATAATCCTATCAGACAAAAAATGGCCTTTGCCTTACAAAAGGTGGAGTAGTAATGATTTTGATATATTATGTTGTTTAAGTCGAGGCCCTGATAAAAAAAAACAAGTCTTCGACCTTGGTGGAGTGAGGCGCGAGTCGCCATCTTGATTGAAAGGTGCAAAAAATTGTTTTTTTAAAATAATTTGGCAACGCTCGATACTACAAGAAAAATGTTCAAGACAAAGCTGAAGAGGAGGAAATTTCCTACATTTTTTGTATATACACTTTTATTGTTAAGTCTAATATGTAAAGAGATACAGCGGTGGGAAAATGAAGTTTAACAATTTTTTTTCCATTGAGGAATATTGTAACGTTCATCTAGATACATTCGAGCAACATGTCTATACGAGAACTTCACGTATCACTCGAGGCGATGAAGACTTCAAAAAACTGTTGTATTGGTTTTCTCAGCATCCCCCTTTCCCAAAATCGATTCACTTTTTTTCCATAAGTACTTGTTGCAGATGAACAGATAAACTGTCATTTGTATAGAGAAAAAGGTTTCGAGGTGATGTCGAACATAGTTGCCACGTACAACGATTTTGAATCTGTTAAATGGACCTTTATTCAGTACTTATGTACTGAATAATAACAAATTCAAGTTTTATACTTTTCTACAGTAGAAAATCAAAGTGTTTTATAAACAGTAACTGAAACGAAAAGAATTTTATTCAAATTCCTTGGATTCCCTGACTTCCAGGTTGGTGAGAACCAGAGTGTATTAAATAGGTGGTGCGACGGCAACCCTCACAGTGGCTTCATAAGTGCTTACTTTGAACATAATGTAATAGATGGTAGGACCAATAAGTTCCCTCATTACTTACGCATAGATAGATAATTTTACAGGTTCTGTGCATACATTCCCGGCCTTTTGTTTTTGTTTATTGAAACAAGAGTCCAGTGACATCTGACATTAAGTAGCTAAATTAAAAGAATATATGCAACACTACATGCAGCATTGCACGTGTCGCTGCAGCTAACCTCAAAAATATATATTTCTTAAGATTTACAAGTATTACGTAGCTATTATTAAAATTTCTACCTGGTTCCTGTACTTTCAACCAAAATCAAGTTCAACGCAATGTGTATGAAGTTTTAAATAGTTTGTCACAATAAAATAAGACACTTTTTGCAGGTTAAGAATCTAACCTATAATTAGCAGTCTATTTTTATTAATCAACAATATTGAAAAATTATTTGCGTGAATTTTTAAATATTTGCTTGGAGCCAGTATGGCTCCAAGCTAAAAATGCCTATACAATTAAAAATGAGAATAAACGAAAAAACCTTAAAATTTGAGGTTATGTTAGTTTTACGATGCACATGCCCAGGTAATTGTAGGACCTTATTGCTCACGCCATCTACTAAAGTAAATAGTAACCATGCACTTATGAAGCCATTATTATAATAGGAAAGTGCCGTACGTCGGACCACCTATTTAATACACCCTGGTGAGAACCCACTTCACTGATTGAGTACTGGAATTTAAGCTGATGACCATACCTCACTCCTCATTTTTAGATGGATAGATATTTTATTGGTTACAAATACAAATATACTGTGATGTTTTGACAAGTCAAGAATAATTATATAAAAATACATAATTCTTAAAATATATCACAATAAGAAAAAACAGTAAATATGAACATAAATATACAAAGATAGTACGTAAAAACCCTTCCGATGAGATGTTTTTTTTTTCTAATTTTGCATTTATTATTTATGGGTGTTTCTCAATATGAGACGTGGCATATTAAAAAATGTAATAAGTCTGAACATATTTTTGCTTGTTCAGTTTAGCCTGTGTTGATGAAAAATTAAATTTGTTTTGCATCTGGTGTTCTGTGTATACATTTTTCTAAATGATTTCTTAAATAGATTAGATTGTAGTAAATCATTGTGCTAAGTAGGCTAAGAATTTTTGCAAGAATAAATGACAGCTTGTAGGTAGCAACTTCCTATAATTTTGTTTGTGATTATTTTAAAGATTATTTTTTTGTTCTTTTTCTATTGACCAGATACTTCCCACCTAAAATTGCCGAAACCATTTTCTTGATAACTAAAACAGCTTTTTGAATTCCGTAAAAGGTATTCACTGGTATATGTAAATGACTTCAGTTTTTAGTAAAAACGGTCATTTTACAAATTGATGCAAAGAAATTAAAAATAAAATAAAATATAAATAAAATTTAAAATAAATGGTAATATTCCTTTGGGACCTTTTTGCTGCACTGCATTTAGGATTTTTCTTCAGACCAATTCATACAAAAGCAAATGTTGGTTTTCCAGGTAGGTTCAGGTGTCCTTAATAAGATCTCAAAAGTCCCCGAAGTGGGAGTGTAAGGATAAAATGTGGCAATGCTAAAATCGTGCTCGGAAACAAATTTTTCGAGATATCTCGGTTTTCATTGCCTCTACGACAAAAATACATTAGGCCAAAAAGAAAGCTATGGAAACTCTCTATAAAAAAGATAGAGGGTCTTTTCGTATACACTATACTTAGTTTTCTTGAAAAACTTGCATTGAATTTGAACTTATGGGATATTATGGATAATTTAAGTACTCTATTCCACACCATCCTTGAGGTTGAGTACTAGGCGCGTCATTTTTTATGTGGTTTCCCCGGTAGGCCTAATCCACGACTGTCATACTTATTAAAATGTTGTCAAATTAATAATTTCCTTCTTTCAATGGACCTTCCCTCTGCCTGGTTTGAGGAGAAAAATTTCTTTATTAATAGATGTACGAGCAGTTAAAATTATAAGAAGATCCACATCTTCCCCAATCAGAACCGTAGTATTTTTACATGATTCCTCAAGCACTGTTTCGACTATTAAAATGTCAGCATCATCTTCAGCATGTCTACCAATATAATTATTTGCCTCAAACTTTACTGTCAACATCGAAATCAATCTGGTTTTATTTTTATTATTGGAATGTAGCTTCTCTTGGCTTACAGTTGCAACCATCTGCTCATCAAAGTAAATGTCAACAGATGAAACTTTTCAGGACCGGCGAAGCTGCTGCATAGCCTTCACACTGTTGCTAATATTTTCATAACCATCAAAAACAATAACAGAGTTCGAGCCAAAATGATTTTGCACATAATTAACATATGCTTGGCAAATAGCATCGTAGGTTTCATGTTGATGCCATATAACTCGGTGCAAGCGAGAAATCCCCCATCAACAATATAAGTGGCATTTTGGAGATTCAGATGGCTGGAAATTGTCATAGAAAGCTGACTTGTTCGTCTTGCACTTATCAACTTCGTCAAAGAGTGACACCGGATACGGAGCTAATTCATACTCCAAGTAGGTGCGAAGCTCTTCATTTGTTCTCTTCATGACAGTAATCCTTTGAAACAACAATAATGGATCAATGGGCATTGTGGTATCATGGACTTTAACATTGCTATTGACAGTTAATAGTGGAAGCACTCTATCTGCACGTGAGAATTTAATATCAACAGAAATTATTGACAATTTTTTTCTCCATTGCAGCAGTTCCAATCCTATGAGCATCATGACATGTTATTTTTTCATCACCAGTAACCCCTGTTGCAATCGACATAATTTTTGGCACAATTGGGAAGGGATTATGAGAATTGAACCAATCTGACACATTATGAATATCCTCGGTATCTCTCTTTATGCGAGATTCCCTTGCATTAACATGCTGTTCCCCAGAGTGAAAAGAAAGCCCGCAAAAGTTGCCGAGTCCTTCGCTGATGTTATTTGCAGTCAATAGTCCAAAAACCCATTTATTCACGACACTTTCATCTGTACTTCTTCCACGAGTAAAACCTTCTTTTGATTTCGACGATTTCATAAGAGATTGTTCAATTATTATATCAGTAGATGTTCCACGAAATATTTATTTGAACGTTTAACCGAGAAAAAGTAGTTTTGGATTTATTTTTTATGTTTTAACTCTCCGTGCAATAAAAACTGCCATAAATAAATTTTTTGATTTTAGGTATGACACTGGAATTTTTCAAGAAAACTATTTCGTATACGAAAAAAAGACCCTCTATCCTTTTTATAGAGAATTTCCATAGCTTTCTTTTTGGCCTGATGTATTTTTGTCGTAGAGACAATGAAAACCGAGATATCTCGAAAAATTCTTTTCCGAGCACGATTTTAGCGTTGCCAAATTTTATCCTTACACTCCCACTTTGGGGACTTTTGAGACCTTATTAAGGACACCAGAACCTACCTGGAAAACCAAAATTGCTTTTGTATAAATTGGTCTGAAGATGCGGCTCATTTTTTTCACTAAATGCAGTGGATTAATAGTGAATCAGACTAATTTAGATAGTAATGAAAGAAATTTATTTCAAAACATAAATATTTGCTTAATTTTTTCAAGTAAAACAGGTTGCAACTGCTTTTTGGAAACTAAAAATGTTAATATCTCTATTTATTGTATATTGTCTAATTTTTGTGTTGTTTATGTTGTATGTTTAATTGAATTCTATCCTGTAAATTGTAGACATATGGTTTCATTTGGAAAAAAATGTGATTTTTATTACTTAAAAAATTATATTGGAATTCAAATATCTCGAAAACCAGTGATTTTTCGAAAATTGTTTGTATTATAAAAGATGCTTAGAATGTAATAATGTCCCATCAAATGCACTTCTTTTAAAGGTTTCTGGGATTGAATAATTTTGCGTTACAACGCCATCTTTACTTCCATTTGTAAAAGGACCATTTTTTCCTCAAAACTGAAGACATTTACATATTCTTGTGGATACCTTTTCCAGAATTCAAATATTTCTTTTAGTTATCGAGAAAAGGGCCATGGGAGTTTTAAGTGGAACACCTTGTATATTGAATGCAGAGAGGCTTTCAGGAAATACTTAAATGAGGAATTATCAGTTTTACTTATATTAGCGAAATCGACGATTTCTCACTGCAAACCACTGTAGCTCCAAAACTCTTGACTTTGGAGTTTCGTGCTCATCTAATTGACTTAGAACTAATTCCCCAAAATATTAGATGTTACCCAGCACCAAAATCCATAAGAAATGTGCTGGGTCCTTTGCGAATGAATAAACACTGAAAACACAAGTTTATTATGCTGCTATTAAGAGTAAATAAATCCCTTTTACCTATTTAAAATTGCAGTGTTTCAAATTCAATTTGATGCCAAATGCAACATATTTCAATGAGATTAATAATCAAAACTGTCATAACAGATAATTTAATTTTAACAATATTTCAAAAATTTGTGTGCGTTCCTTATTTTCGGTCTTCTCAATATTAGGGTATTTGTTGTCAAAGTTGTCCTGCTTCAGAATACTTACCATTTCTCTTTTTGGATCGATACATTATTATCAAAAAGGGCTAATGCTTCTAAGCTTAAATACCATAAATGATTATTGAATGGTTTGGGATGGTCTTGGTGCATGGTACGTGATACCTATTTGTTTTTTTGGTAGAGATCTCTAAAGAATAAAATACTAAATTCTAAAAACTCTTTAGTCATTTCTTAGTTGTTGCTTTCTAACAATTTCTTTGTGTAAAGTATTTACACTGAATTGGCACAGATAAAACTCTTATGGTATGAATTTAAAAAAGGCTCGAGACAATGTTTTTATTTTTTATTATTACACAGTAGGTAGGTAATAACAATATTAAAACAAAAAACTTAAAAACCATTATTCTAATAGAACAAACTTAACATAGTATCACAAATTTTACATCATTTGATAGGTACATTATAAAAATAAGAAACGAAAATTTGTAATAAGAAATAATTTACCAAAGATTCATAGGTAAGTGTGTCATTTAAATACACTCACATTTTGTATTTCTCTCTTCCAAACTACCTTCCAATTACTAAGCAAATGTTTAACAATATCTTCCAAAACCATTGTTAATATTTATATTTATTACTCCTCTACCACTAATAATGCTCTTATAAACTACTCTTTGAAATAAGTTAGTGTAGATTCTTATTTATTTTTAATTCACACATTTTTACTTTCAAGCTATACTAGGAGCAAAGAAAGTTTTTGGACTTCTAGTTTTTGACGGATTTTGATTCTATGTCACTCCCACATACTGGAAATAAAGAGGTTTTGGAAAAAATGTGTGCGTGTGGGTATGTATGGAATGAATAATCGTTGCTTAGCCTGGTACCAAAACCACCTGACCGATCTCATTTAAACTCGGCATCTAGAGTCCTCTTACAAGTATCTCCAGACGATCTTTTATTTTTCACCTACCCTATAAACTGTGTTAATTGGAAAAAAAAATCGACTTTCTAAAAACGATTTTGCTCAAATTTGGTATGTTAACCCTATTAGGACCAAAGCAGAGCAGAGCGAGCGTTTTACCCCTCGGACCGGGGCAGGAAGCCTATGCGTGTTCGTACGGTTCTGGTACCTAAATTCATCTGTGTTGCCATCAAGACACTCATTCATCAGAATATCGAGCAAATCTTCATGTGTCAAATATTTCTTGGAGACCATTAGTAGATAGAACCGACATAAGTTCAATAACATCAAACAGACATTAGATGAGATGACTGAGAGATGTGATAAATGTGTGATGTGATAAATGTGAGGAAAACAAAGAAGTTTATAAATGTGATCGATGTAAGACAACAATTTGTAAAACATGTGGAAAGTTAACATCTTCAGAAGTAAATGTACTTCAATTAAGTAGTCGTATTATGAAATTTTTGTGCCAAAGATGCGAGAAGTCGGACATATTTGTGATTCTTCAAGAAATAAGAAAGTAAGGATAAAATAATAGAAAATAAAGATGAAATTATAGCAAGTAAAGAAGAGATAATTAGCTTATTGAGGAAAGAGATAGACGATTTAAAAGAAAAAAATATCAAGACAAATAATAATATGGAGTACTTACAATGAAGCAGTAAAGAAAAATTCTGAAGTATTGGTGGTGAAACCGAAAACAATACAAGAAAGTTCGACAACAAGACAGGAAATAGAAAATACAATTAATCCAAGGTATTGGGAGTGGGGAGTAATAGAATGAAATATGTTAGGGATGGAGGAGTGGCAATAAGTTGTAGCAAACAAGAAGATGTCAAAAATATATGCATATTAAGCAAATTATGGGAGAAAATTATGAAATAAAAATTCCAGAAAAGAAAAACCCAAGATTAAAAATCTTTAATATTGAAAAGAAGCTACTGGAAGAACCTGATATACTTATCAAAAAATGGTTGTACAAAACACTATTGACACTCCAATAAATCAACAGACAATAAAAATTATAGGTAAATAGGAAAACAAAAATGGAAAAACAAATGTTATAAAGGAGGTAGATTCACATACACACGCAAAAAAAAAAATTTGATACAAATAAGTCGAAAGTTTTAAAATGAAATGGTTAACACAAATCTATATTTATTAAATGTAAATGTATACATTTTTGTGAAACTTAATGAAAAGTTTATTGTAATCTAATATTTTTCTTGGGATATATATTATTTGTGAATATATTACGATTATGGGAAATGTTTCATAGTTTTAAATATTAATATTTTATACATTAACTATAACGTAATTAAATAGTTTTCGCAAATCTATATTTATTAAATGTAAATGTATACATTTTTGTGAAACTTAGTGAAAAGTTTGTTATAATCTAATATTTTTCTTGAAATATATATTGTTTGCGAATATATTACGATTAGGCGAAATATTTAATAGTTTTAAATATTAAATTTCATACATTTTCTTATTCCGTATATTATGTTATTTTTGTTTTAAAACCTTCGTACCTTGAAACAAATCTATGTAGTACTTATTTCAACTATATTTACATTATTAAGGGAAATGTAGATATATCAATTAAAATGTAATTTTCTTGACAGAATATTATTAAATTTAATATTATATTATATTATATTAGTTTCCGTTTCAATATCCATTACATTTATGGCGCACTCCTTATCGGTCCCGGTCGCTGGCAAAGAAGGTGGCAGGTAGCTAAGCCGTGGGTAGTGTCGAAACTTGTTGACTTGTTCTGTTCTGTTGTTAGTTGTTATTTACTGTGACCGTTGTGTGCATATTATACACCTTTACTTACTTCCTATAATCTGACTGATGTACTGTAATCACATTTCATATTCCTGATGTATATACACAAATATCAACGGAGTTTATGGCCGTTCGACCAATACTAATGATAGCATGCGTTGATATTTATTTACATCAGGAATATGAAATGCGAATGTGGTATAGTTAATCGTGCTAAAAAATACAGTCCCGTAACCTATGATAACCTTTAAGGGGTCTACAGACGATCCAACCAACCAACCGACCTTCTTGGTACACTTTGAAGATTGCCATGCGAACTTGTAAAATTGGCGGACCCAACATTATCGGTACACTTTGAAGTCGCTGGAATTTCAGCTGACCGGCTTGCTTTTACGAGTTTTCATGGCAATTTTCAAAGTGTACCGAAAAGGTTAGTTGGTTGGGTCGTTTGTAGATTCCTTTAATTAAACCTTTATCACTGATTAGGTCAAATATATGCTTATTATTAATTCAAAACGTATTGGTTTGAAGTTAAAAAATGTAAAATCTTGGGATAAATAGGTTTCTTTATATTAATTCTATAATACTCTGAAGATAAAGATACCACAGATTTATCTTAAAACTTTTTATTAATGGTAAAACTATACGTAATTAAATATGAAACAATATATTGTTAAAACAAAACTGTTCTAGTTTTTACCTAAAACTTTAAAAGTTTATTACAAGTACGTAACATTCTTCTATTAAATATTCGCATATTCTGATATTAAGAAAAAAGGTTATTTGATTTTAAAATATAGTGACATTAATCACAATTATTTCATATATTTGAATTAAATAGTATATATTCACGAATAGAAATTAAATCAAATCAATTATTTTCTTGGATGAAGAAAATATATTCTTGCGTATATATAAACGTGCGATGCATTAAAATTAAATGTTTTATTTTTAAAACAAGAATTTATTTTTTTCCGTGCATATAAACTGATAACAAAAAAAGATGTTTTACATATTGGTTAGTTCTTGTAAATACGTAGATTATATGTCATATAATGTTATAGATGTTAGCAATTGGGCCATATGGCCAAAATCTGTAGTAAGATAAATAAACCTGTCCAAAAGGGGTTTGAACACAAATTTAATGCCACTATTTTTTATTGCAGAATCTAATTCTACGTTCAAATATGATTTTCAAGATTTTTTTCCAGTGGGCCTTATTCGGGCCCAATACCAACAATTGAAATCACAAGAATCCAATTATCTCACCGGTTATAAGCTAATAATTGAAAAATGACTTAAATAAAAGTTGTAGGATTCGAAGGGGGTCATCTAATGCTATAGTTCAGTACCCGGTCCGGGCCCTTGATACGCCCCTGAGGCCCCCAACTTTTTTTAATGGTAATATCAATTTTTTATTGCAGATTTGCATTCTATGAAAAAAAATACGTTCAAATGTGATTTTCATATTTGAACATATTTTTTCCGTAGAATGCAAATCTGCAATAAAAAACAACTTTTGTAGAGGTCATTTCTTAATTGGTGGTTTACACGACGAGATATTTGCAATAATATATTAAAATGGTCCACCCTGTAGAAGGACTTTCCTCAAACAAAACAGAATCGGAGTGGGTTATTAACTGGTGGAAACCCATTGTCGTATGTATTTCAGAATCTCATATAACCGAAGATATTTTATATAACGAGATAGATATTAACAGTTACAAAACAAATTGTTCAACAAGTAGACACACAGGTGGAGTGATAACATATGTAAAAGAAGAATACAAACATAAAATGGTAATGCAAGAGTCTATCTATATGAATATGTGAGTTGTGGGAAAAAGATCATATATAAAAAAATATATAAAAATTTCACAAATTTCAATGAGGTAGACTTCCAGTTAGATCTTATGGACACGAAGTGGATAGATAGTACGGATATTAATACATTATCAGAATAATTAATAAGTGGTATTAAAACCACATTAGACAGACATGCTCCAGGTAAAAGAAAAACTTGTTAATAGCAATTGGGCTAACAAAAAATGGAGGACACCAACATTGGCGGTCTGGGTGTCTAGGACTTAGTCGGCATTTTACAATAAACATTCAAACTCAGTTCGTCAGCGATTTGAATATTTTTGCTTCGCATGTATCTAAACGTCGTCCCAAAATGTTTTTGATGAACGGGGGGGGGGGGGGGGGGGGGGGGAATCCGAAAAAATTTTTTTTCCGTGCAGAGCAAAAGAAATCTAAAAGAAAATTTTTCCCATACCAATTTTTTTTATAAACACGACCCTAGGGCCCAGTCGGCATTTGCCGACTAGCCGACCTGGCCAGACCGCCACTGGACACCAATAATAGGTGAAAATATAGAACAGAGGGATCAATTATACTGGAGAGCTGTTATAACAAATGATGGAGCTAATTGGGAAAATTATAGAAAGCAAAGAAATAAATGAGTTAAGATACTATAATAAGGAAACAAAGGAAAAGATATTATAATGAGAAAATTGATGAGGTGAAAGGGGATTCTGTAGAAATGTGGAAGAACCTAAAACAACTAGTTAAAGAGGACAATGAAATAGCTAATAAATTTAGTACATATTTTTTGCAAAGTATACATGAGATAGTGACTCAACCAAATGAACACCAGATTGAGAATGTTTTGAGCAAAATGGATAAAATTGAGTTTAAACTGAAAAGACTTGCAACAATAGACTTTGCTGAATTGAAAGATATAGTTAAAGAAATGAAAAATAAAAAAGTTCTGTGGATGATATTACAACAAAAATAGTACAACTTTCATTTGAGGTAATAGGTAACAGGTTCTAACAATTAATACACACCAGGAGAGTGGCCATTTTCCACAAAATTGGAAGACTTCAACTATAATTCCATTGGAAAAGAAAACTAATTCTGTAAAATATGACGAGCAATTTGAAGTGATGATTTTAATATGATACCAACGTACGAGAAAATGCTTAAACTAGTGATAAATAAATAAATTTTGGAATACGTTGAGTCTAGTAAGTTATTAACCTCCGATTAAAGAACTTATATCTAGATACATAATGGCTACCTTTTCTTCATATACCTTATTTGCTCCTAACATAGTCACATTATATGTCCATTAAAATGGATAGATGAACATCACATCCCATAGGCAACAGAGGCGGGTATGAGTAGAAGGGAAAATGTACAATATTGTACCTATTTTATGTGATAATTATTGGTTAACTTCTAGGAATATTAACGCAGATTGAAAAAATACAATAGGTAAAGATGTTTTATTCAAGGGAAATATGCATTGGAAGGATATTATTTATAATATTATTATTAAAACTATAAACTGAACCTCATCATGTTACGACTATGACCTACTTATAAAACGATCGATTTCTGCAAATGGCACAGCACTGTTGCATGTTGCACTAAATTGTCACTAAACTGTCTAAATATGAACAGAGAATATTATTTAGGTATTAGGCAAATCACAACTTAAAATAAAAAGACTTCTTCACCACATTTTGATCGAAAAACACGAAAAACACTTATTAACATTAATGACGTACCTATACTGTCAAAACTGTCAAACAGATTATGATAATCGAACTGAAGCCGACCGTGTACAAGCGGCCGCGAATACGCCGATGGGCCAATCAGCAACTTATGGGAAGAAGTGCCTTAGATTGGGACTCTTTCGGGATCATAAAATTCATGCCATTATGTATCTAGATATAAGTTCTTTAATCGGAGTTATTAACGAAATACCAGGCAGGATTTGGGAAGCAGAACTCTAGTGCAAACAGTATTGAGTAGCTGGAAAAGTGCCATAGAAAAGAAGTAAATAGTGTGTGTAGTTTTTCTGGACTTTCGCCACGCATTTGAGACTATTAATAGAAGCCTATTATTATCAAAATTAAAAAATTATGGAATGAGACCTTCATCAGTTATAAATTTATTAAATGAATATCTTAAGGATAGATATCAAATAGTAAAATATAATAATAGTTGGTCAACTCCTCTCAACAGTTTATATGGAGTCCCACAGGGCACGATCCTGGAACCTACTTTGTTTATATTGCATATTAATGATATAGTGCGTACATAAATGTAAGATCCAACTTTTTGCCGATGATACTTTATTGTATTTTATTGGAGAACATAAATAATGAACTCGCGTATTACAAGAATGGCTAAGTAGCAATATAGTTTAAGTGTAAATATGTAGAAAACAAAATTCATGATAATGAAAAGTACAACAAGGTACAACTCGGTAGATTCAATGGGTGATAGAAGTGTATATATTAATGGCAAAAAAGTAGAGCAAGTAAAAGAATGCAAATATTTAGGAACAATGATTGACGAGGTTTTAACATTTTCTAAACACGCCACATATATAACTAGTAAAATAACGAAAAAAGTGAACTACTTAGGTAGAATGGGAAATTTCTTAAGCAGTTGGTCGAAATTGTTGATATATAAAACGATAATACTTCCGCATCTTAATTATTGTGCAACTATTTTGTTTTTATTTAATAACACAGAAATAAATAACATGCAAAAAAAGATAAAATCAGGCTTTGAGGATTATGCTAGAGAGAACTAAATTATTAAGTGTCAGACAAACTATATTCCTAAACTCTATGATCATTATTTATAAAATAAAGCATGGATTATTCCCAAAGCACCTGCTAGAAGAGTTGTGTTTTGTTGAAGATATATATATATATATACACAACTATGAAACAAGATCAAGAGGAAATTTCTATATTACAACTGTTGGAAATTTATATAGTCAGTAGGTAAAGAATGAGAAACGGCATGTACCCCCCTCCATGCCTCCCTGTGTACCCCCACTACTCACCCCACCCTAAACGGGATTGGTCGATGGGAGGGGATGAGCCACGCCCACCTTAACGTGATTGGACGATGGGAGGGGATAAGCCGCGCCCACCTTAACGGGATTGGTCAATGGGAGGGGATAAGCCGCACCCACCTTAACGTGATTGGATGATGGGAGGGGATAAGCCGCGCCCACCTTAACGGGATTGGCCAATGGGAGGGGATAAGCCGCACCCACCCTAACGGGATTGGTCTATGGGAGGGGGGGAGGTAGGGAGGGAGGTGAACTCCACATACTTCTAAATGGGGTGGGAGGTGTGTGAAGTGGTGGTGGTATTATAGACCTCTGTTACAGGCATACATCTTAAAATACATTTAGAGAGTTCAAATACAAAGCACCTCCCCCCAACCAAATTAACTTTTATTATATAAATACATTTAACACCATTAAGGTTTCCATTATTGTTCATGTACTAACAGTATTTCAAGAAACAATTAAATTTTAACTATTCAAGATGGTCGAAAACTGTAGCGTCTTGCCTGAACTGAAATTTGACTTATTTAATAATTTACCTTCAGCACCTCAGAATAAAAATGATTTAGTGATACTTGGTGAAAGAAGGCATAAACTAAATAAATCGAGAAGCAAATATGTGTCAACAGGATTATCCAGTGACTTCTGTTATAACCCATGTGTAAAGCTAAGTGGAAATAAAAATGAATAATTTTTAGTGAAAAAGAGTGGACTCATTTTCTTACATTTCGAGGAATTGTTAATAATTTCATATACTCCAACGATACAACACAACCAATAGACGCTGGTGATTTCTCTATTCAATTTGAGCAATTCCCCAATTCCAAAGTTATAAAAATTGTAAAGAACAATTCATACGTTTACTTGGGTTATGAATCAATCTGCAAGTTGTGGGAAGTATTACCACTTGTCAAAACAATTCATAATTCATAAAGCATTAATTGAATATAATAATCTAACAGTAGAAATAAAAATTTGCCAATTTTTAATAGCATTTAAAAACAGGTATAGAAAGTTTTGTATTGAATACTATGCAACTGTGATAAATACAATTTGAATATAAATAGATTAAGTATGAGTACAAATTAGTGAATTGCATATTTATGGACTTATTTGTTTTTTTTTGTTACATTAAAAATAAAAACTGAAAAAAGAAACATTTTTATTTAAATCAAATTATGAAGAATGTTATGTCATGTTCAATAGTTTATTAATGTAATTTATTTTTGTATTACTATTTTCTTATTAGTTTTTTAAGTGTTAAAACTAAATACACATTTATTCATTATTCTATTATTTAATTTTTGTTTTGACTTCTACAATTCGGTGTTTTCACAAATTTTAAAATCTCATTGACTGTCAAGGTAATACTTAATTATAACTAAAAACATTTGAATTTCCACAACCAGTTGAGTAATATCCAACAAAAAGTATTTTTAAATTTGAATTAAAATTTTACCGCCCAAAACACTAAGCTATATTAAAAATACATATCTTTTAAAAATTTCCGTGTAATATGTCACTATTATGAAAATTTCCGCTTAGTTTTCGTATTTTCAACTAAAATCTTATTCAATGTAATGTTCATAAAGTTTTAAATATCTTCTCCCAATAAAATAAGGCGATTTTTGTAGGTTGGAAATCCAACCTATAATTAGCAGTCCATTTTTAGTCATCAACAATATTGAGACATCATATGCGTCAATTTTTAAATGTTTGCTTGGAGCCATACTCGTTTCAAATGAGAAGTGCGGATATAATCATTAAAAATGACAATAAACTTAAAAAACATAAAAGTTGAAGTTATGTTAATGCAATCGATGACGTCGCAGCCCATTTTGTATAATACTTGTTCAGTTATTCAGTTTTGATATTTATTTGTTGAAATTTTAAATTGATAGATGAAAGAATGGTGTTTAAATATTGGTAAGTGCTTTAATGTATGGAGTATTTCATTTTAATATCAAAAAAGCAAATTTGCATACAGTGAAATCACCTAATTCCATTTCTACACTATGCACAAAAAAGGAGTAAGACTTGCTGCAGCAGTTAGTTTCTTAACAGTAATAAAATTCTTAATGTATGAAGGAATACGCCCAAAAAAAAAAAAAAATTGAGGTTCAATATTATTGCTCTTTCTCAGGAATGCCTAATTTGTCTCATAGGTTTCGCACACCTCCAAAGACTACTGCAGTGTAACATTCAGGCAAGTGAATTTGTAGTTAATTCGCTTCTTCCTCTTATTTAAGGCTACCCAGTCTTTATCCCCAATGCCGAAAATGAGGAGCCGGCCTTTTGGTTCCTCCTTTACAGTATCATGGAAACACAACCAGTTCTCTATGTCAACCCAGGTGTTCTGCGCTTGTAGGCGACGCATTACAATCTCTGTGTCTTCCGGCTCACCTGGAATAAACAGAGCTGCCTTACTCAGCCTAGTGAGCTGGTCCACCTGAACAACATACAGATTTGCCCCTACCCATGGGTTGGGGTTTTTAGTAATGTTTGCCATCAGCCACTCCAATGACTGCACATCTCCGCAAAAGATTCTCAGAATCTCGCCGGAGTAGTGCATACCATTGAAGATTGGAGCCAGCAAACTAGGGTCTTCCAAGGCCCTGGATACACTTTCATCCAATGCCTTGGTTAGAATTTTTTCGATCAAATCCGCCTGGTTTCTAGTAATTTTGCCAAGCGGATTTGATCTATCGATGATTGCTACTCTAAGTTGTGCAGTCCCAACCCCTTTGCAGCTGGTTTTATCTGTGGAAGAGGAAGGTCCCTCACTCCTTGATGTAGTTTGGGAGATTTCTCCTGCTACTGTCCAAGCTCTGCGCTTTCTTCTTTGTTCGGCCCCACTAGTCTGTCTTTTTTTTGGTTTTATGGGAACTTGAATTGTTTCGTTAGAACAGTCCAGAGAACTTTCTAACATGTTTTTGTTTGTTTCTTTAGAATCCATAGTTGATTGGATTTTGTTCATCTTTCTGGTTCCCCACCCACCACCGAGTCCAACTAGGGGATGTCGAACTTCGACACCGGGGCTACCAGAAAGATATAGCCTCGACAGACACGTTACACTAAGACGAGAGACAGATTCTCAGAACCTGCTGCTCCCCCGTGTCCCATCGCCTGCCAGAAACTCACCCTGCCGGCCCTCTGACGGGACAGCACAGCCGATTGATCATGGTGGGTTAGTCACGACCTCCCGTTTAAATGGAAATTCAGGCCGAAGTGGTGTGTTGCCACACCTGGTTGGGTAGGCTCAACCACCAGGTTCCTGTCATCCCACCGTACGGGTCTCCACGCACGGCACAAACACATGGGTGGCCTTAAGTACCCTCTCCAACTCGGCCACTAAATAGGAGAAGGTTTTCAGAATTAGTCTGGATTCTTCTCCAGAGCTGAACCTATGGGGGAGTTTTATGTCTCAACACACCATCTAGCAATGATGCTGCAATTATTAAATCATAGATATTTAATGTTGACAATTGAACTAAGCCAAAAGTTAAAATTATAACAAAAACATTCTTCATTCCATACAAAGTTATCATTTTTCCATTCACTATCAAGAAAGTTGTTTTCTTTCTGATAGGCGAATCACCTCGGTAATAATCAATTGTAGATCATTGTTTATTACATTTAATACTGTTTTCATACAATGTTCATATGGTTGAAAAGGGTGTAGCAGAATAAGCATGGTAAAATGGCCCCAGAAGTATTTGGGCCTAATTCGGTGTCAGTAGATTGACAATAGGAAAAGAAACGTTTTCCTCGAGTTTAAACCCCCCGTCGCCACGTACCCTAATAAACATAACATTTCGTTTTCATTTTTTATCTCTGCAAGTTGTGCGTTAATTATTATGAAAAAAATAGACGATGTATATGTAATTTAAATGCATCTTAGGAAAAAATATCAGCTGATTTTGCTGGCTTCTTCGAATAAAAAAAAAATATTTAAAAATTAAAATATTTATTTTTTCATGAAAGTAATGATTCACATACACAAAACTTTTACCAAAAATACATTGTTATGAGTAGTTTATTGTGTCTTCTACTGAGAATTATTATCCACTGCACTGAGCTTCATTACAATGCATATTGTCACTCAGAGTTAAATATTAACGTTTGGAATACCTGCGTTACAACTTCTGTAGGAGTGATTCATTTATATAATAATAATAATAATAATAATAATAATAATAATAATAATAATAATAATAATAATAATTCTTTATTGTCCATTAGACCAATACAAAAAATGGTATAGGACTCGTCAATTGTAAAACATACATGATTCAAGAATACATAGACATATACAAAATATATACTAGATAAACTAGAGACACATAAATAAAACCTTAGATATAAATTAAAATTTAACAAAATAAATAGTAAATCAAAACATGTGTATTTAAAAATCAAAGTTTAAAAATTCCTCAGTGCCGTAAAATACGTTATCTAGAAGTAGTTGTTTCACTTCTTTTTTAAATTTAACGATATTTTTCATTTGCTTTAAATGATTAGGCAATTTATTAAAGAGTTTTATACCCATGTACTTCGGGATTTTCTCATAAAGGGATAAAGAATGCATAGGAGTCAATAAGTTAGATTGCCCTCGTGTGTCATACCCGTGATTATAATTGTTTCTTAACAACTGTTCAATATTTGATTTTGTAATGGTAACAATCATCAAAATGTATACACAGGGAAGTGATAAGATTTTCAACTCTTTGAAGTACAGCCTGCATGACGTTCTCCTACTAACTCCTATAATATTCCTTATTGCTTTTTTCTGCATTTTAAAAACTCGTTCGAAGTGACTTGAAGTACCCCAAAACTCTATACCATAAACTGCTCTGGAGTAAATCTGTGAAAAGTAATAAGATAGCAAAATCTCTCTGTTAGTAATATTTCTTAATCTGTATAGAGCGAAGCATACAGAAGATAATTTTTTACATAGAACTTCTGTATGATATTCCCAATTAAGAGAATTGTCCAAATAAACACCCAAGAATTTTGTAGTCTTTACCTGTTTCCAAGACTTACCATTTATTTTGAGTAAATGACTTTTGTTATACTGCAACAATCTCGGCGTGAAATGTATGAAAACGGTTTTATCCTCATTTAGCAGCAACTTATCACCACTCAACTTTCCAACAAATTCGTTTATTTTGATCTGGGTAATTTCTACGAGATTTTCCACATTATCATCCATAGTTAAAAGCGAAGTATCGTCGGCAAACATAACTAATAAACTATCGTTGACAATGGCAGGTAAGTCATTTATAAAAAGTAAAAACAAGAACGGCCCCAAAACTGAGCCTTGTGGAACTCCACAGGAAATAGTCAATGCACTTGACCTAATACCCTCTATCTCTACAAACTGATTGCGATTGGACAGGTACGACCCAAGCCAGTCTCCCTAAAACCATATTTTTCCAGTTTTCTCATAAGTAAAGCGTGATTAACCAAAACAAACGCTTTACTTAAGACATAAAGACACCTATACATTTCTTATTAGTGTTCAAATGTTCGTAAAGTTCATTGAGGTAAGTGAGAATTGCTGACTGAGGCGACCTCCCCTTTTTAAATAATTTTATATTTTGAACAAAATTTCAGCATTCTGTTGTAAATTGCCGTTTCTAATATTTTTGAAAATGTAGACAGAAGTGAAATGGGCCTATAATTGTCAATAGAAGTTGGATCACCTTTTTTATATAACGGTATAATTTTTGCTACCTTTAGTACTTCTGGAAATGCACCTACCGAAATAGACCAGTTTATCAAAAATGTCAATGGCTGAATTGGGTTGTTGACGAATTTTCAAAAAGGTGAAATATGGTAGTGGAGGACTTAATTTAGTTATATATTTAATTTGGAAGAAAAATTCTTAGCGCAACATATTTTAAAAAATTGTTAAACTTCGACTATTTGAATGTGCCGCGAAAACTGACATCATAACGGCAGTTAGATGTGAACTTATACGCAGAACAGATGAAGACGAATAAGTTGACTTTGCTGACAAGAAAGAAAATAACCTCATATGTCAAAAGTAAATTTGACGTTTAGCTAGCAGTGATTGATGTTTGCTGTTATTGTTAATATTTTTTTACAAAACGACTAAGGCAGTATATCTGTAAAAGCTAATTCTGACATTCTACTTACAGTAGATATATTTATGGTCAGCGAATTTTTAAAAGAGACGATCGTTTTGACATTGCAATGGTTGGAAGTGCAAAAGCTGCAAGGTACTTACGTTACAGCTGCTATAGACAGTACAAACTATTGTAATTTCTGCAAGAACTTCCTTTATCTTACTAATATTACATAATGTCTAATATGTATTTTATTATTTAATTTAGATGAATTTGTTAACTATACTTTGTATTTTATTAAATATTTCCTTTTCATTGTTTTATTTCCTATTAACTATATACATGCGTATCTAACTGAAAACAACAAAATAAGTTTATCTACTAAAGAAATTATTTATTATCCATTGATACTCACTTCTAAGAAGAGTCAGAATGAGACTTCAGACTTACGAAGATATCAAGAAAGGTCTGTATTATAACAAAAAATAATAAATAGGTAAGTACTTTATGCTAGACCTACCTATCTATCTAAGCAATAAACAATTATATGTATTTATAACACATATAATTCAAAGGGCATTTATAACTACCAACTATCCAACGCATTCGTAGCCATTTCCGACTGATTGTGTTCACCGACTTTTCACAGTTTGTTTCATATAGTTTTTCAACGGCGAGTTTTTAAATTTCCTTTCTTAATTTATTGATCATCCTAGTATTATGGTGCGTCTAGGGAGCTTCATAAATAATCAATAGCTAACAAAAACAACTGCACTTTATTCCAACATAAACTAGATAAAATATATAAAAGCAGATTAAAGCCATTTCCCCTCCTTTTAGGAAGTCAAAGCATGAATAACATTCTAATCTAGAGCCGTTAAGAATACAGTAATACACCCTGTTTTATCCACCAGTTTGGCGGGTAATTTAAATTTGTAACAGCTAGAACGCCACACAAGTCTTGTAATGCGGCCGTTTTTCCTACAACATAAACCCCTATTAAAAATCAAATTCCTACATTAAGATACAACTTACCACAAATAAAACGCTTAGAATACATTGTAATTTGTTACTTTACTTGACATTGAAATGGTCTCCACAATAAGAAGACTTGGTCCTTCTCTGGTGGCTTTGAATCATTCATTATTACGTTCAGCGTTTATATTGGAACACAACAGTTTTTCTGGTGAATTGGTTGTATTATTATTTACACAGTACGGCAGAAAACACTATCTGTACTTATATTTATCCATAACTAGATGCTGTTAAACTATACCGAATTGTAACCTATGAACGCCAGTTGAATTTGACGTTAAATATAATGTCAGATTAAACTGTCGTGATTGTCTTTTTTCTCCGTCGCTATCAGCGAGTTTCTAAATTAGTACCTGTTTCTCGTCGTTTTATAACTAACTTCTCTACAGACTGCCGTTATTATGTCATCTCAGTTTTAAATGCATGTATTTTTGTAATTAATATTATAATATTATAAGACTTTCGTTTCAACTTCTACATGTTTCTAATGATTTTTTATGAATAATTGTTATTGTTTAACATAGATTCTCCTCAAATTTTAACTTAGTGCAACAACCCAATTACATAGTGAATAATAGATTTTAATACATGATATTGTCCATGCCGGAAGAGTGTGACTCTTTTAATTCAACGATGATATTAAATATTTCCGTTTCTGTTACCGGTTCAATATACATTGTGGGGTACACTTTATTTATATTTACCTACCATCGCTTATGTAAATAGTAAAAAACACACTACCTGCCATCTATCTAAGTTGAACTTTACATATTGTAAACAAATCGCACTGTAAACAAATCGCACGGTAAACAAAACGCACGGGACACGCAATTATAGGTGGCTTATATCGCTGACGCGGGGTTTAAAAAAACAAATGCGCCTACGTAATATTCAAACGCTGTCAAAACTGACATAATATTTGTTGAATAATATTGTTGACAAGTAAACTAAATCCAGATTTTACTAAATAAATAAATAAATATGATCGTAGGTAAAGTATAGTACATAATTCGAGTTGTAAAGCAATTACGCACTCATGGAAATACGCACTCGCCGCTACGCGGCATCGTGCGTAATATGCTTCTTACAGCACTCATTACGTAATATACTATAATATTATCATCATCTACATTATTAAATTTTCCCATTAGTTTTGAAGGCAGGTTTGTAAAATGCTCATTCACCCCATTAACTATTTCCTGTGGTTCTTTAATTAATTTATTATTGATTTTAATTTCCCTTAGATTACTAGACTTACTTTTGTTTTTTCCCAGATCAGTGTTGATAATTGACCAAGCAGCCTTGGATTTATTTGAGGCTGTATTGTAAAGATTGTCATATAATCGTTTGGCGGCCTTTATAACTTTTTTGTAAACTTTCTTGTAAGACTGATAACTATTCCTGTCTTCCATTCGTTTGGTTGAAATCATAATTTTATGAAGAAATTTCAATTTTCGCGCAGATACTTTAATGCCAGAAGTTACCCAGTTTTTTTTGTTATTGTCAGTTTTTACATCGACAAGGGGAAAACATATATCCAAATAATGTATCAAGTTACCAATAAATAATTCAAAACCGTCATTAATATTTTTTGCACTGTACACATTAATCCAATTTTCCCTACTTACATACTGCTCAAATAAATTAAAGTTATTTTTTGTATATAACCTGCATTTTATAGGTCTTGCGGTTTGTGTGGTATTTGGTACATCTAGAGATAAAAGTTGGGCTCTATGATAAGCCGTTTGGTAAAACTTTACAATTCAATTCATTAATATTATTTGATAAATTACTACACATATAGTCAATAGAAGAAGAAGATGAATTAGCAGTTAATCTAGTTGGCACTTTAATATGATTTATGACATACATGCTGAGAAGATCACATAAATAAAGTTTTGGGGCACTGTTTGATAGGTAGTCAATATTTAAATCACCACACAATACAATCAACGATTTGTCATAAGACGAGTCGTGAAGCAGTTGTTCTAAAGTATCAAAAAATACGTTACTGTCACCAGAAGGTTATCTATATATGTTAACTATTTTAATTTTTTTGTCATTTATTTGCATTTCGATACCAGCCATTTCTATATCTTTTTCGATGGATTTACTGGCAGCATTAGTTAATTCTGTTGTAATTATATTGTGCTGCGACTTACAAAAAATTGACACACCCCCATTTTTATAAGTATTTCTACAAAATGCTGATTTACAAGTATATCCGTTAATGCCAATTGCTTCTAATTCACAACTGTGGAGCCAGGTTTCAGATAAACAGTCTGTTATTCATATTAAATTGAATTTCTAATTGCTCGATTTTATTCTTGACACACTGTATGTTTTGGTGATATATTAGTAACCTACGAAAACTATACTTCTTTGCAGATAATAATTGCTAATCGCTGTCGGTAGTATATCTAATTTTTTGTCTCTGAAGATCAATTTTTTTCAACAGTACATGACACGTCATATCAAACAAAGAGTGACTTACATTGAAATCAGTTTTTAAGACATTGTTTGCTTCTATACAGTTTACACATTTACGAATCTCACAGTCACACTCTTTACCATTTATATGTTCACTTACAGGCTTTGCACACCGAAGACATCTGGATTCACTGCTGCTACACTGATCTGCTTTGTGGCCGAAACCACCACATTTGAAACAACGAAATACACATGTCCCTTCATTAAGATTAGTGCAGTGCATGTTACATGTAAAATAACACAACAATCTAATTAGTTAATTTGAGAATCCATATGTTGGGGAAAAATTATTGAAATATACATTTGTTTAAATTTTTTTTTATTTCTACAGATAATTTTGTATCAACATAAATAACATAATGTGCCGCTTGTAGTAAAAGTGATTATTTCTAAACATTTTCTTGATAATGGGTACTGATGTTTATATTACGATAACTTGACTAACTTTTTGAAGATATTTATACTCTTCCGCAGAGGCAGTATCTGAACGAATTAACCGTAAAACAAACGGATACATAAAGTTTCAATGGTTAAGCACCCCTAAACAATGCGCCGTAACAGTTTTATTTTTTTTAATTATGGCGCGCTTCAAAAAATTTGAAAAAAATCTACAATAGACTACTCATAACAATGTATTTTGGTAAAAGTTTTGTGTATGCGAATCATTATTTTCATGAAAAAATAAATATTCTAGTTTTAAAATTTTTTTTTTTTATTTGAAGGAGGCAGCAAAATCAGCTGATTTTTTTTCCTAAGATGCATTTAAATTACATGTACATCGTCTATTTTTTTCATAATAATTAACGCGCAACTTGCAGAGATAAAGAATGAAAACGAAATGTCATGTTTATTAGGGTACAGGGGTTACCCGTGGCGACGGGGGGCTAAAACTCGAGGAAAACATTTCTTTTCCTATTGTTGATCTACTGACACCGAGGTCCAAATGCTTCTGGGGCCATTTTACCATGCTTATTCTGCTACACCCTTTGCAGATTTTTTAAATACATTTTCCCAGGTAGATGTTAAAAAATCTGTTCCATATCATTTGATACATGATCATATTTTCATAATATGAGTCATCCACCAATGATGTCGATGGCTCGTAATTCTTATATTGAATTCATTAGTTACTACGAGTGGTTCATCATCATCAGAGAAATTTAATAATGCCAGTCAAGGTACGTTACTCCACAGTGTAAAAAGAAACACTTGCAATTTATTATGCAGTGCGAAAATTTCCTGCTTGGAATGAAATGTATAATCCGTATCAGTCATCATCCACTGTTAGCACTGTATGGAGAACATCGACAGATACGGCACTGCACGCTAACTACATTCAGAGACGGTCACTATTTTTAGCAAGCTTTAACTACTTGAGTCGATCCTCCCGAAACATGAAATTAATAGACTCAAAACTAGAAGGTAAAGAAAATTATTACAATTTCATAATAACCTCATGTGAAGATTGGCCAGTATAGATAATAAAAAGGCAAAAGAAGAAACAAAAAAAGGATCCAAATTAGAAGAAAATTGAGATACGTAGAGGAGATAAATGACCAACAGTTATAAAAGGGAATGAGAAAAGAAAAGAGGAAATCAGATCTAGGACAGTCATAACATCAAAAGAATGTAAAAAAATGTCAGAAGAATTACATACTACTCACCTATCATTAGGTTAAACTAAATCACTAGCTTGATCTTACTCTTGGTGGCCCAGAATCGAGGATATCGAAAACACTGCATTCCTTGGCTACACTATGGAAGTAGTCCACCAAAATTTGACTTCACACCATGGAAACCAAAAATGGAACCATGGGACTTGAGTGCATGTGGATCATCTGAATTGGAATTTTTTAATACTCATCAATGGTACAGCTTCCAAGAGAATCCAAGAATCCTATTAAATTTTCTGAATACAGAATATTGTACAAGGAAAGAAACCCCAGACAAAATGATGTTCGGTAGAAAATTAAGAAACTGTTTAGATACCTAATAGCCAAGGAATTAGCCCAGAGATTCGCGGTGAGAATGAAAGAATCAAACAAAACAAAAAGAAAGTATTATAGCAGAGGAAGACCAAATTTACCAGTTATGCTGAGGAACTACAGAACGGTACAGAAAAAGTTGTGGTCATAGGGAGTGATTGTAAAGAAGACCCGTAAGTCGATCTGTGTCAATTGCAAGAGTATGGAAATATATGCAAATAATACAATAGTCAGATCATCATAAGGCAAATCGAGAGGTATATGAGGCACATGAGTTTAGAGAGCGACGTAAAAACTCAGCCAGCGATAGTTAAAGTAGTTTATTTTTCATAATATCAAATGACATCAGACGTTAACACAGAACCAACACCGGTAAGTGGCGCAAATTACAGCAGTCCGAGGGCCAAAGAAGGGCAGTAACAGTGCGGGCAATGAATGAGTAAATGATAACAAAACTCGCGACATAATGGACAATTGTACTCAAATAATTATTGTAGATAAAAGTAATTAAAAATTTTTTACACAAAAATTAATAATGAGGGGGGCAAGATTAGCAGCAGGCAAGTGAGAAGAAAAGCATTAGAGGGAAAGAAGGCTGCGGAAAGTAGATGTGGAGGTACAAAACCCTTTGCAACACGCAGAGCTGACAGCTTCACAAGGAAGTTCTGTGGAACAAGAAAACAAACAGGACCATTAAACGATTATAATTTAGATTGTAACCATGAAGTATTAAGCACAGTATTAAGTATTTTTAAATGTTAAGTACGAGCTTAATAGGTAAATTACTGTAAGCACAGACTTTTAATAATAAGCTTTTAGTACCAGGAATAATTGAATTGTAAACACAGGTTAGCAATATTTATTCAGCTCAAATAAGACTAAAGCAGTTAACATTAAGCAGAGACTTATAAAAGATTTAAATATATAAGTAAAAAGATTGTAGGATACGTTTAATCAAAGAACGCAGGTATGAAATTGGCAATGTTACTCCCAAACTACTCCCTCCTTGTTAACTGCAGTTATGCATAGAACCTCCTGTGCATATTGATGTACAAGTTGAATGAGGCTTTTATGTAATAAACTACAGTGAAGAAGCCAGTTCACTGAATATGTCCTGAGATATACCATTCATTATTTTCCAAACACATGCCATCCACTTATACAACTTCACATTTTGTATGACTTTTATAAGTAAACTTCTTGAAAGGTTCGCAGAGGAGCATCGACACATTTACTCACAACCATAGAACGATCAATTCTTTATTAGTTATTTTCAAATATTAATTTTGTTTCAACTTTGTTTTATTATTATCACAGCGATTTATGCGGATTTTTTTTAACAACATTTCACTGAAGCTTTATCAAATTTAACGGAGTTTTGCCCGATATTTTGCGGTTTACACAAGAGCGTTTCACCACACGCCTGCTCTCAAGTGGTCCGATTATAATTTTAGAAATTATGTCATAAACAAATTTAAATAACTGGATTTTTATCAAACCCAAAATGGTAAGTGAATTAAGATGAAAAAAAAAACCATTTTTCTAAAACAAATAATGATCTATTTGCATTTGGGGCCGAGATGTGTCAGTTTTTGCATTTAGGGATATAAATAAATACATCGAGTAAAGCGACTTTGAGAACATAACGCAGTTTCAATTTTTTTATAACTTTCTTAATTTTTGTCGTGAAAAGAGAAAATTAACCTAACCTGAACATCTATCCTTACGTCTGTGCATACAGCTTTGTAAAACTTTTAATATTACTCACATAATAAAAAGAAGTGTGCTGCAATGAGGATTTGAACCCGAGACATCCGCATTCTGGAACAGAAAGCGCTAGTCATAGTAGTCATCTTACATACTGAAATGACAACTAAAGTCTGATTTGAAAAACCATAATATAAGACCTATTTGGCAACTTTCATATCCTTAACACAATCCCTGAAGATCTGACTTTTGGACCATTATACACTATCTTTTAACAATTGTGTTTCTGGATTGTTTTCAAGTAATTGAGATCTGAGATAAAAATATAAGTATTGAAGAATAAATAATCAGTCCAAATTTTAAGAAGAAATATTAATATATCTTACAAATCAGGAATTATTTATAAGCAACTGAGATGCAAAAACTAAAACGTACCTCGGCTCCAATGCAAGTAGATCATTATTATTTTTAGAAAAATATTAGATATCTCATCTATTTTCATAATTCGTTTGCCGTTTTTGATTTGATAAAAAATCTACAGTTATTTGAATTTGTTTATAATGATAATTTTCAAAATTATAAACCAATTAAAAAAAAAAAAAAATATGGTTTTAATATGAATATAATTTTTTTTTCTTAATACATGTAAAAACCCACATTTTGCAAAAAAAATTGTCCTCCTGCGAGTCGATGCACTTAAACAATTTGCCAGAAATCTTTTTTTAAGTTTAGCCATTTAAACAAACATTCTGCGCTAAAATTCGGCAGGAAGGTTTAGTTCACTAAAGAGCATAGTTTCACAAACTTCCATTAAAATTGATGCATTATTACGTTATATTTCTTAAATTATTTAAAAAAGGCAATTCTTAGTGTTTTTTTTTCTACTAATTAACAAATTATCAAAAAGATTTTTCAGGTCTAGTGTTATTCAAAATTTTATTACAAAAAATTTTTGAATTTTATTTTATTATTAGGTACTGATTATCAAAGATGTTTTAACTCCTAGATTGCTCAACCCTATCTCAATTCTGCGTACAACATATCCTGACTTTTTCAAGCAAAGAACCGCCCATTATCTCTCCCGCTCTGCCCCCACTCTGGACCCAAATATGCGTGTTGTTTAAGCGCATGCCTCACTTCTAGTTGCTTCTAGTCGCAAACTTTCGCGACGTCAAAGATCAGAGACAAGACATTTAAAGCGGGGAATTTTGAAGTGGTCAAATGCAATAACATTGTGCGATCGGAGAATGTAGAGAAAATGGGGGCAGTTTGGCAACACCGCTAGTTGCTCCAGTTAGTTGTTAGTGCCGGTTGATATTTGATTGTGTTTGCGCTGTAAGAGCTAAAAATCTTGTTTAACAAACTCGAACTGATCCGACCTAGCAATGGTAAAGTCCGACAATTCCAGCATTGCTATCTCGCTTTTTGAGGCGTGTTAATATTGCTTTCTCCGTTGAGATGTTTGCAGCTTTGTCATTTAGGAATTCCTTATGGGTTAAACCATCTAGTAGTTAAAGATCTTTGCTTATTATAAATAAAATCATATATGGGCGAAGTATTAAAATGCTGATCTCTGCCTTTCTGTAATATATTCTTGTTTTTCTTTTAGTGTTAGTTGTAATGTATTGCATTTAATATCACAAATACGGTATGTTCGAACTGAATTGAACTACATATAATCAGCAAATTTATCGTAGGCGGCTCGGTTTTTTTAAAATTTCTTCTGCGATTTATTTACTTCATTTTTACTGTAATTGTACTAAATTTGAAGGAAATCAGACCTATTTTACGTGGAAAAGGAGCAGATTCTTTACCTAGTTTTTATTCTGGCACCTTTAATTACTGGTTATTTAAAAATATACCTATCAAACGAAACATTAAAAAATAGGTCTCAGATATAGATGTTTCAATTAGTATTTACCAATATCAACTAAAAATTTTTACAATGGTTTTCAACTATTTCTGTCTACATTAAATTTTATTTGACAAGAAACTCACATCATAGCCATAGCCAAACTTGAGGATAAACTGCTACCTAATTGGAGCTATAACTAAATTTAATTTAAGTTGATCCCTATTGGGCCCAACTAAATAAGGCGTGTCATTTTCGGTTTGCTGAGCTGCAGGAACATTGAGTTCATTAAAAGGTATCAAATCATCAATATTTGTAACTTTATCTTGTGCTGTAAAATGATGAACCCTTTCTTTTACTTCCATAACATGTTCTACACCTCCCTGAAGTCCATAAATTAGCACGGAAATTTTGACTCTCATCTCAGTTTCAGATAACTCACGGCAAGTTAAAGAAAGCCTCACTGTCGACAAAATTTCTTGGGGCACTTCTAAAGTTCCTTGCCAGACAATAAGAAAACATTTTTTAAACCAAACACCTTTTGGATAGAGATCTACTAACCATTCGTTTACTTTATGCGACTCGTGCTCAGCTGCCGATAAATGAGATGAGAACACAAAAGTACTTGTGTGGTAATTTGTTATGCTCCAAAAGTTGTCTATGGTTAACACAGCACTACAACTATCAGAAGTGTACAAACGAGGAGTGAATAACAATTTGTCTTCTTCATTATCATAATAGGATTGTATTTGGTCGGTATAACCAGAATGGTATTTCATGCCAATTGCCATACGATCCACAAAAAATTCCTTATGTTGCTTAATGAGTGGTGAAATGAGTAAATCTGCCAACTCTCTGGGTGTCATCATGGGAAATCGTATGTACCTCATAATTTTCTCTACTAAAATTCTATATTCTTCTGCCACGTTTGATTGTGACGTATGGACTTGGTACATCTTTATTTTTTGTAATTCCAACCACCTGACAACGCAATTGTAAAGCACCATTTCATTATGCACTACTATATCATTTTGTTGTAAAATCTTTATGAACATGTCAACATCAAAGTTACTAAAGTCTGGTGTGTTGGCAACGGCCTCGAAATTCCACTTAATATAATTTTGGCAGGTTTCGAACACTTTACTGCGGAGGCAAGTTGTGCTGCAAGTGCTGTAGTGGAGCCATGAGAATAACTGATTATGCGATGCTGCATGAGGAACGTGTTTGCACATGTACATAATGCAGATTCTCGATAAACTCTAAAACAGAAAAATAAAACAATTTTTTAAATCTGATTCAACATTAATTACTAATTTCTGAAATATTATGCCAGATTTGTCATACGGTATATTTCCATTAGTTGAAAAGATAGAGATTATATGGCACAGGAGGGATTTCACATTAGTCGGCTATTAACTACTTAAATAATAGGACATAAACCATAGAACCATAGTAGAAAGAACAAAATTTTACACAGAAGGAAATACCATGTTATCACCACAAGGCTCAATTTTGGGTCAGTTATTTTATATACTATCCACAAATCATATGGCTAAGGCATGTATTAAGGGGGAGCAATGCAATCAAATCAGATTGGGCGGTAATGAGCAAATAAAGTACAGAGAGCTGTTGTGTTGGTTGTCTAGTTTTGGCGTTCTTACTTTTTTTACTATTACTCTACCTACTTACAATCACTCCTGAAAGGTCAAGAACACATCGAGACCAAGCTTCAAATACACGAAATGAGTGCGCATCGGTTATAAATGTAATTATTTTTGCAATCATTTTTAATTATATCGAAGTGACTTCATCTACTAAAACAGCATTGTACTAAAAAAAAAGTTAGAGCAAAAAGCATTTTTTAGCAAACCGGCTCATGTTATTAAACTGATCAAAAGAGATTCTTGTAAGTAAATGAATACTACACTTCTATTGAATATCATTTTTAGCTAAAACTTGTTTATTAGCCAATGTGAAGAGAGATCTTCCTAATAAACAAGTTTTAGCTAAAACTGTTCTTCAATAGAAGTGTAGTATTCATTTACTTACAAGAAGTTTTTTTTTTTAACGCCGTTTAATAATGCCAGCCGTTTGGCTAAAAACTGCTTTTTCCCAGTCAAGATTTTTAGTATAGTGCTTTTTAATGTAACCAACATAACCTCAAATTTTAAGTTTTTCAAGTTTATTCTCATTTTTAATGTTTGTATGCGCATTTTTAGCATTTTTAGCTTGAAGCTGTACTGGCTCCAAGCAAATATTCAAAAATAACACGTAAATAATTGTTTAATATTGTTGATGAACAAAAATAGACTGCTAATTACAGGTTAGATTTCCAACCTACAAAAAGAGTACTATTTTATTAGGACAAAGTATTTAGAACTTCATAAACATTACACTGAACTAGATTTTGGTTAAAAATATGGGAACCAGGCAGAAATTTTAATAACAGCTACATAATACTCCATATAAATAGCCACAATGCCTACCCTTCGCCCCACTTCAGCTTTGTAATTGGCGTTGTCTCGTCTACTTTGGCAGTAATTCTATTGGTGGAGTCAAATTAAGCATCAAAATAGGCGAATAAAGAATTCTCTGGTTGCAGCAATTAAAAAAAAAAACAATATACTATTTTTGTAGCTGAGATAACTTGCTACAAAAACGAATTCAGAAGTTTTTTTGTAGGAGAAACCGTTCACGAAATATAACGCTCTAAAGAATCGAAAGTACAGTAGAGGTTGAGTAACAGGTGTCTTTTTTTATTATGTGACACTCTCTCAGTATAGTCTAATTATATTGTCTTCATAACTTTACAACTTATTTATTTATTTATAGAATTACATAATTGATATCATTAATTATCTGTCGGATTTTTTAATCAACATTGGTTGAGGAAAAATGATGGATCTATGTCATCGCTGATCTTATTATTCATATCGAGTGTAAATGTATTCAAACATGAGATGGATCCATCATCTTTCCCCATCCAATTTTTGGAGATTGATAAATCAGACTCAGAAAATGAAGATAACTAATAATAATAATAATAATCTTTATTGAAATAGGACAAATCTAATATATCAAATAGGCTAAAGTGATCAAATAGGCTAAAGATGGCTACTGATGATGAGCAATCTGATTCTGATAGTCAGAAAAATGCTGTTTTTACATGTTGTAAATCCAAGAAATGCGCTATTGCTGTTTGTATAAACTGTGGAGGTGTTTTTCACAGGTCGTGTATACAACGAAATAAAAATATTGTAATTATTAGTGAAACGATAGTTAAGTGTTGTGAATCTAACCTACCTCGGCTTTCTCTGAATGCACATAGTCAAGGGAAACCTGATGAGACAAGTACCAAAATAGAATTTGAGAAATTGAAAATCGAAAATTTAATGCTTAGAAGACTTTTGGAGGAATCTGAAAGTAAATATAAATTAATAGAAAGTAATAATAAACTATTAGAGGAAAATAAAAAACTACTTGAAGAAAAAGTTGAGTTGATTAAGAAAGAGTCAGAAGTTAATCCTAAAAAAGTACCCAACAAAAACATAAATGTTCAAGAAACAACCCATAAAGCTGAATCTTTTAGTTCAGTAATTAAAAAACAGGTGTCTACTGCACAAACAAATATAAAACAAAGCAAAGAGGGAAATTTGAATTTACCAACAAACCCAAGGATGCCTGAAAAAGAACTTAACCATAGACAGTTAGAGGCAGCTCAGTTAAGTAAAATGAATGAGATCATTAATCTATCAAGTGACAAAAAGGAGGATGAAGACTTTAATGTAGTACCTTATCGTAAAAAATCTAGAAGACCTGCTAAGAAATTCTATGGGGAGAATGAAGACAGTGAATTTGCTATTACTAGAAAAGTTTGGCTATACTTGTATAGAATTAAAAGACACATTACAGCTGAGAGAATTAAAAAATTTATCACAAATCAACCGAAATTTAAAGACGCTGATATTTGCATTAAAGAACTACCGACTCAAGAATCTCAAAATAAATGTTTCATGTTTGGAATCGACTGGGATCTGAGAGATGACATATACAATCCCTCATCTTGGCCCAAAAGTATGGCATTCAAGAGATTTGATTTTACAAAGTATAATAAATATAATAAACAATCACGTGAGGATTTTTAAGTACCAACTTATCTAGAAGAAAAGAACTTCTGCACAATGAATTTACAATTAGCTACAGCTCAAATTTACCAGCATCCGACTCTCTGAAAGTTCATAATACTTCAAGCTTTATTAATAATGGAGTAAATAAAAAAATACCTAAATCTGTAAATGAAAACATTTTCACTTCAGAAAAATCATATAAAATAAAAAACGAAACAATTAATTTTAACATCTTGCATATAAATATTCAAAGTATTCGCAATAAAGTAAATGAAATTGAAGCATTGATGGAAGGAAATTCCTTATATTATGATTTCCTACTCTTTAACGAACACTGGTGTACCCAGGATGAAATAAAATTTGTAAGCATAAACAATTACAATCTGGTCTCTGAATTTTCTAGATCTAATTATTCCCATGGAGGTGTAGCCATATATGCTTTAAGTAAATATAAGTGCACATCAATACCACAGATAAATATTCTGTCCGATGAACTAAACTGTGAAGTTTCTGCAATCGACATAGATAGTTCCAGAATAATGACTGTCTATAGATCCCCTGATGGAGATCTTGATATATTTTTTGAAAAAATATCAACTGCATTAACAATACTTGTAAAACATAATAAATTATTATTCGTCTCTGGTGACTTTAACATCCAGTTTCAAAACATAAATGACCGTAATACTCAAATATTACTAAACATATTTAGATCTTTTGGCCTCGCACCTACAAATGAATATAGCACTAGGAAAAATCACACCCTAGATAATATTTTTACTAACTTACCATCTAACAATTATGAAGTGAATATTATTGACACTCTATTCTCAGATCATCTAGGCATCCATCTAAAAGCAAATGTTAAAAAAAAGAGTAACAACTTACTTGTGACCTATCGACCTTTAAATGATGTAGGGTTTGCCAAGTTAAACGAGTACCTGTTCCATAAAAATTGGAACTTCATACATAACCCATATTTAGATGTAAATGAAAAATTTGAAATGTTTATTGGCGTTTTAACTGACGCAGTTGACAATATATTTCCCTTAAAAAGTCAACTCCAATTCTTGCGGGATTATGCCAAAATAAATCCAACCACTGATAATATTGCTATACACAAAAATTATAAATCTCTTTACACCTTTGAATTGCGAAAACATAAAAGACAAGCACATGACAATTACATAGCCTCACATAGCAATCCACAGCAAGCAATGTGGAAACTCATAAACAATAGCAAACCTGCTTCTCAACAAGTTACTGATAAGATTACCTCAAACGATTTTAACAAATTCTTTGCTAACGTAGCTGATAATATAGTGAATGATTTACCACCTAGCAATCATGACTACACTGAATTTTTGGAAAACTTCACCACACCTAATATATTCAATTTTACTATAGTCTCTACAGAAACCGTACTTACGACCATAAATAAAATGAAAAACAAAAAAAGCAAAGATGCGTATGACTTGAGCACAGAAATAATAGGCAGTCAAACATTCTATATTGTTACCCTTAACGGCATTAATAAATTTAGGCATCAGCAATAATGTATTCCCCGATTGCTTAAAAATTTCAAAGGTAGTTCCCATCTACAAAAAGAATGATATAGATGATCCAACTAACCATAGACCTATCTCGATCATACCATCTTTAGCAAAAATCTATGAGTCTATTTTAAAACTTCAATTAACTGATTATTTTGAGAGTCGAAACCTATTTAATCCAAATCAATTTGGATTTAGGAACAATCTTTCAACTACGTTAGCGATAGACAAACTAACTACCATAATTAATACGGGTTTCGAACAGAAACAATTTACTTGCTCGAAGTTCTTTGACCTAACTAAGGCTTTTGATTGTGTATCACATCAAATCCTTGCAAACAAATTGTATTTTTATGGCTTCACCACAAGCAGTGTCACCTTAATGGAATCCTATTTGAGCAATAGACAACAATATGTGTCTTATAAAAATATCAAATCAGATCAACTTAGAGTGAATATTGGCGTCCCTCAAGGCTCAGTCCTGGGACCGGTTCTCTTTTTAATTTATATAAATGACTTACCTCTCTCACTAGGTAGTTCTACTTCCACCATCTTATTCGCTGATGATACAAACCTTACTGAACATACTATCAACTTAGATGCTTTATTAGAAGGAATGCTGGTAACTGAATCTAGAATTCAAAATTGGTTTCTTTCAAACCAACTGAGTCTTAATACCGCAAAGACTGAGACAATGATTTTTGGCCTTAGAAATATGAACCAAATAGAAAATCCAGATCCAGTAAAGTTTCTCGGTGTTTACTTAGACCACAAGCTATCATGGGAAAGTCACACAGACTATATCTGCAAGAAAATTTCAAAAAACATTTTTCTACTTCGCAGTTTGGCTCATCGGGTATCAACAGAAACCCTTGTCACAGCCTATCACAGCCTGATTCACTCGGTAATATCTTATGGTATCCTCGTCTGGGGGCATGCTAGCTCTGCCTCTAGTGTGTTTTCCATGCAAAGACGAGCCATAAGAGTAATTGCGGGTCTCAAATATAGAGACGACTGTAAATCGAAACTGATTGAATTAAAAATCTTAACTGTCCCGTGTACATATATCTTGCAATGTTTAATTTACATAAAAAATAACTTATCCTCATACACAACTCGTGGCGAAATTCATTCTTACCAAACGCGACACAGAAATAATTTGGCTACTAACTACTTAAGACTGACAAAAACTAGAGATGGCACTGCATACTGGGGCCTCAAATTCTATAATGCTTTATCACCAGAGATCAAACTCCTTACGGAGAAATCTTTTAAATACAGGATTAAGCAGTTTCTTGTACATAATGCTTTTTATTCCATACAGGAATTTTTAAATAGTGACTTAACCACTATATAATAACACTAAACTGAAGATGAAAATGTTTCATGTTTTTTTACTTAATCTTGATTTTTAATTTTAATTGTGAGTTATAAACAATTGTATCATTTTACCTATAATTTTATCTAATATATGTATGTGTTTATATGTCTATATGTCTATATATGTCCATACTTTTAAACAATACTATTCAATTTTAGTGTCCTTTGAACTGTTTATAATCGAAATTATATGTGTTGTAGCCTTCTAATTTTTTGATTTGTGTAAATACTCTTGTATATTAAACACCAATAAATTATCTTATCTTATCTTATCTTATATGTCTTCGACACATTCCACAATACCGGGTGAGTCACGAATTGCGCTCGCACCGATATCTCCTAAAATATTTGGAATAGAAAATTGAAATGTGGAGGGCTTATTACACAACTAAAATGCCATCTTTTCAATAAAAAATCAAGTTTGGTGCACATCCGGTTTGACCGGAAATGCCCACAACTTTCGATTTTTAAATGGAACACCCTATATATTTTTACATTTTTGGAATCTAGAGGAAATTTTGAATACAATACATCCATTTTGGTCACTTTTTGATAAACATTAAAAAGTTTATTAAAAAATCTATTTCTGAATCCAGAGTGCTGTGGTGCCCAAAACATATTTTAGTTTGTGTGCTACGTTACTATAAAAATACAAAGAGGAATATGATTGCATTACTTAATTGTCTAGAGGCGTTTAAAATTTTCAAATGTGATTTTTACCCACTAACTCGGTTTTTTTAAATGGGAAGTTAATCGTTCACCAACAATTTTAAATACCTCATTTTCATACGAATCTAATGATACCAAAATTTTGAAAATCCGCTCGGAAATATTTGAGATTTCAGCCAAAATACAATGCAACCAAGCTTTCAGAAACACGCGGCTAATAGATAATAGATTAGTGGGCTTTGGAAACTAAAATGACACATTTCTGTGTAAATCTGGTAACCTAATAACATTGGAAACATCATAGTAGCCATTGAATGTAATAAAACAATATCAGCTGCCAGACAGATAAAAGATAAAGCGTTAGTTATAAAGTTATTTATAGGCCCGATATTTATGTTCATTTAAATAAAACTCTGAAAACCGTACTGATGTCGCATTCTATTGCTAATTTCCTTGTGGATGTAACTGTGTTTACCTCAACATACCTATGCTAAACTTACTTGTAACGTTCTTTGCGCTCACAATTATTAAATGTTTGATAGCTCAAGATTGCCTATAACTACACGAGTCTGTCTGGCAGCTGATATTGTTTTATTACATTCAATGGCTACTATGATGTTTCCAATGTTATTAGGTTACCAGATTTACACAGAAATGTGTCATTTTAGTTTCCAAAGCCCACTAATCTATTATCTATTAGCCGCATGTTTCTGAAAGCTTGGTTGCATTGTATTTTGGCTGAAATCTCAAATATTTCTGAGCGGATTTTCAAAATTTTGGTATCATTAGATTCGTATGAATATGAGGTATTTAAAATTGTTGGTGAACGATTAACTTCCCATTTAAAAAAACCGAGTTAGTGGGTAAAAATCACATTTGAAAATTTTAAACGCCTCTAGACAATTAAGTAATGCAATCATATTGCTCTTTGTATTTTTATAGTAACGTAGCACACAAACTAAAATATGTTTTGGGCACCACAGCACTCTGGATTCAGAAATAGATTTTTTAATAAACTTTTTAATGTTTATCAAAAAGTGACCAAAATGGATGTATTGTATTCAAAATTTCCTCTAGATTCCAAAAATGTAAAAATATATGGGGTGTTCCATTTAAAAATCGAAAGTTGTGGGCATTTCCGGTCAAACCGGATGTGCACCAAACTTGATTTTTTATTGAAAAGATGGCATTTTAGTCGTGTAATAAGCCCTCCACATTTCAATTTTCTATTCCTAATATTTTAGGAGATATCGGGGCGAGCGCAATTCGTGACTCACCCGATATATGCCAATTTATAATGATATCTTACATTTAAAAGCGCTAGGCAAAATATAAAAACTAGTAGAAACTATGAAAGAGAAAGAGAATAAAATAATAATAAGAATAATAATGAAATAAAAAAATAATGGGCATAATGTGCATGGGTGCCATATTATTAATAAAACTATCAATTATGTAATTCATTAAATAAATAAATAAAAGACCCCGCATCCCAACTAGCACAATTAGTTGCTTAACTCTTAACTTTAGGGGGTTCTAAGGGGCTAAGGGGCTAAGGGGCTTAACTAAGAGGTCCTTTGTAAAGTCATAAAGACAATATAATTAGACTATCAGGGCATCACAGGTCAGGCCTACTGAGAATACCACATAATAAAAAAAAAGACAGCTATTATTCAACCTCTACTACACTCTTGATTCTTTGAAGTGCTATATCTCATAAACGGATTTCTCCTACAAAAAAACTTCCGAATTCGTCTTTGTAGCAAATTACCTCAGCTACAAATTAGTAAATTATTTTCTCTTTTCGAAAATTTCACAATTTTCAATATATTTGCAAAATACTATTTTCGCGACCTTTGAACCCATGTAATTGACCCCACGGCGGTCTAATCGATAAGGAACTCTCACACATTATTAAGAACCCTAATTATATAAGGTGCATGCAAATATTCAGCCCGTTACAATTTTTTCCCAACTTCCAATATTTTTATATTGATTTTTTACAAGCTTTTATTTAACTTGCAATGTTTGTATGTTAGTTTGTTTGTTTAGTTTAAATCTTGCAAGTCAATTTTAAAACAGTTATCCCCAACCGATTGAGCTGAAATTTTGCATACACGTTTAGTTTGGATGACAATGCATGGTTAGCTAAGTGACTTCATTCTAAATCCAATATGGCGGACTCCCAAAGATGGTGGACCAGTTACTTTTTATACACCCCCATGATATGGGTATCAAATGAAAGGGTTTGCTGAGAAGAATACGAAAATAAAATGACGTCACCTCCGATTAAAGAACTTATATCTAGATACATAATGGCATTGATTTATTTGTCGCTGAAAGACTCACAATCTAAGGCACTTCTTCCCATAAGTTGCTGATTGGCCCATCGGCGTATTCGCGGCCGCTCGTGCACGATCGGCTTCAGTTCAATTATCATAATCGCAGTTGACAGTTCGGCCATTAATGTCAATAAATGTTTTTCGTGTTCTCCGACCAAAAACTGGTGAAAAAGTAATTTTATTTTAAGTTGTGATTTGCTTAATACCTAAATAATATTCTCTATTCATATTTACACAGTTTAGTGACAATATATTTTGTGCAAATAAATAGTAAAGTGCTGTGCCGTTTGCAGAAAGCAGTTTAGAAAAGAAGAAACTCGATCGTTCCATAGTCGTAACATGATGAAGTTCAGTTTACAGTTATAAAGTAAATAGCAATTAAATTTTAATATCCTTTCAATACATATTTATCTTACTTGTAATATCGTATGCCTACATCACGTTATATAAAGAGCCGGTAATGCAGGAATTGCAATAATTCATTTTAATGAAAATATTTACCATTCTACACATTTTCTACACACACAACGCCACTGTTGCCTATGGGATGTGATGTTCATCTATCCATTTTAATGGACATATAATGTGACTATGTTAGGAGCAAACAAGGTATATAGTGAAAAGATAGCCTGTTATGTATCTAGATATAAGTTCTTTAATCGGAGGACGTCACATTAAATTCAATAGGGTGGAAGTCCCAAAATGGCGGACAAAATTTTTTAGTTTTACCACTATAATTTGATCGTATAGTGTATTCGCTCATTCGTTGCATTCTAAGAAATGGTGAAGGATCCAGTTTAAACTATAAGTTTTATATCGGATTGGAACGACGCAATGAATATATAAAACTAATTAAGGCGTAGCTAAAAATTTAAAAATTAAATTAAATGTAAAAAAACTTTTTTAAAAATAAGTTTTTATTATTTAGGTGTACTAAAATGAAAAAAATGAAAAAAAAAATTAATTGTCTTAAAAGCTTGTCGCGTGAATAGAAATAAAATTAAAAAATATTACTTAGGTACTTACAATCTCTGTCAAAAAAAAATTAATGCCTATATGAACTTCTCGCGCGCGACAAGCTTTTAAGACAATTCATTTTTTTTTTTTTCGTTTTAGTACATCTAAATAATAAAAGCTTGTTTTAAAAAAGTTTTTTTTTACATTTAATTTTATGTTGGACTGTATATGCAGATGATTTGAATTACAATTACTATTTTTAACAAAACTCACGAATCTAGGCTACATTCTCTTAAAATCATGTAGTAAATCTATACAAAATATCAGATTCTCTTGACCAAAAGCTCACTTGGGAAACCATTTAAACAATGTTTGCTCAAAACTTAGCAAAGTTTGTTATTATACTCTTCGCAAAAACGAAGAGTATATTGTATTTGATCGGCATATTTCTAAAATCGTAAATATCGCTCGTAGAGAAAAAAATTTCATATCATTGTGTACGTGAACGAATTCTGAACAACTTTCAAAATGTCCGTCTGTCCGTCCGTCACGTTTCTTGTAAGCACGATAACTTAAGAAAGAAAAGTCCGATTGTATTGGAATTTAGAAAGTAAGTTAGTGTTAGCTAGAGGCAGAACCCTATTGTTTTTGAAGAAAATCGATCGGTAAATAAAAAAGTTATTAATTATTTAATTAAAAAAAAAATACTCTCTTAATTTTTGTCGCTTGTTCTAAAATGGAAATCTTGCGAAATATTATTTCCATAATATATTTTTTTTGTTTATGAATATTACTAATATATATTTCATTGAAGTACGAGTTGAAATATGTATGATTGTCGAAAGATATAGGTATATCACAGACAATCAATTTTCGTAGCAATATGTGGTGGCGCAGTGGCTAAAGCTCTGCGTTGCAATCCACCAAAGGTCCCGTGTTCGAATCCCACACAGATTGGATTTTTTCATTTTTTTTTTATATAATTTTTTTCACAACAAAGATGGTATCATAAAATTTAGGATGTCCAAAAACTAACATTATTTACAAGAAAACTGCGAAGAGTATCCTATAAAATGTGTAACAACTATATATAAAAAGCTCAGTAAATTGGCGAAGAGTACGTTTTTAGCTTGTTATATAATATAATTACACATTATGACAAATACTGTTTCAGAATCCAATACTAAAAACATTATACCATGGATCTGCACAATCTACCTTACAATTGGAGTTTTTCGGTACATTTAACTCAAGCATTTATCGTACAAAAAAGCATATTATAGCATAAGGCCAGAGTACACCCTTCGAAGTCAACCTGTTAGTCATTATGTGAAAAATATAATAAATGTCAATATCTGCTCACGAATCACTTAGATAACCAATTTCCAAATACTTGGGATATAGTACGTCGAGTACACCAAAGAAGGCTGCACTTTTTGATTGGAATGTGCCACTTTCTGTGGTCATAATTGATGCCAAAAGGTAACTTTTCAGATAGGGAGCCACTTGAAAATCTGTGAAGAGGACACTTTTTTGTCCCTATACATTTATCACTACACCTTGAGGGTTCTGCGCAATTTTCAGAAAAACAAATAATTTTTAATTTTCACGGACTTTTGGAGAATACTGTGATACGGATCAAAAACAGAATTTTGAATTATGCTGAGAGGTTCCATGTAAACAGAATACACATTTCTTGGAATACTTACTCAAAAACCTGTCTGAAGAACCATGTAAGAGATAAGAGAGGCGCTGGTCTTCGTCGCCAAGCAGCACAAGAAAATATGCTACCAAAAAATTGGCATGACTACCTCTGCTGCAATCAGACTAAGATAAAACTCTTCAAGTTACTTGGAGAACATGCATTTTGAAGTTTGATTGAGCTCACATCAGTACTGAGATTGACGGCATAATTCATTCATCTCGGCCGGATGAAACTTCAGTTGATGGAATACAAGGCAGGCAACAACAGCAGGCAAGATTTTTCTCCACGTTAAAGACAGTGTTGAACATGGAGCAAAAATAATAATTATTTGCACAGCAGATACTGATGTAGTTGTTTTGGCAATCTCTTTCACATTCTCAAAATTGCGTGACTTCGGGAGATGTGAATTTTCTTTGGTACTGGGAAGGGTCAGAGATACATGAGCATTAATGCCATGTTTGAAAGTATGCATAAAGCTGTTGGATTGAGAGGATTCCATGCATTCACTGAATCAGATGTAACATCATCATTTGCAATAAAAGGGAAACAGACTGCCTGGAAAATGTGGAAATTATTTCCTGAAGCTGCTGAACCCTTCCAAGTTATCTCTCTACTACAACAGTCTATTGCTGACGAGTTTTCAAGTTCTGGAGAAGTTTACTGTCTTGCTTTTCTACAAAGACGCAGAAGACTTCTCAGTCAATCATGTTAGAAAGCTTCTCTGTACTTCAAAAAGTCGCAGTCTACAAAGTCTGCCCCCAACAAAAGAGGTACTAAGGCAGCATTGTCCTCGATCAGCATACCAGGCATGACAAGTTTGGGGCCGTGCGTGCTCAGTGATGGACAACATTCCAGGGCCAGAAGGATGGGGATGGACCATGGTTGTTGGGGAGTGAACGCCAGTCTGGTCTTCTCTTCCTTCTATTAAGGCAGCCTGCAGAGAATTGGTTAAGTGTAGTTGCTTCGGATGCTGTACACGATGCTCCCGTTCAAAGGCCAAGGTTCCATGTATCTACTTTGCACGAACTGCATTGGAAGTCGACAATGCAGAAATAAATACAATAAAAGATATGCGTTTAAACGATTATTTTTAAATTCGTTTCACAATTTCAAGATCATAATATTGCTTTGTTGTTGCAATGCCTTAATATAGTAATAATATAATTATTTTGTTCCAGGGATGAATTGGAAGATGGAGAAGATGACTGCGTGATCTAGAGTCATAAGAGCTGTATAGAAGCAGTTCATTTACTTAGTATTTAGTCGTTTTCTGTTTGTAAAAATTTGTTTCCTTAATGTAATGAATGTTTTCAAAATAATTAAAATCACTGTTGTGTATGAAAACAAGTCTTTCTTGACATATTCATCAACTTAAACCCTTTTTTGTAGGAAAAGAAAGGGATATTGAGCACAATTAAAAACTTACTTATCAATAAAATTCGTGAGAAAAGTGAAATTTTCAGATTTTTGAAAATTGCGCAGAACCCTTAAGATGTAACGATAAATGTATAGGGACAAAAAAATGTCCCCTTCACAAGAGATTTCAAACAAAAAAAGAAAATCAAAAGGAGATGAGATACAAAAAAAAATTAGTGTGGTTAATGGCGGCCATCTTTGATGACCACCATTTTGGTGTTCTTCAAGGATTTCCTAGTGGCTCCCTATCTGAAAAGCTACACTAACACATTATCCGGATTTGTTTTGGACGGATTTTTTCTTATGGAGATATTTAAGACACACAACCTAGCCAATGATTTGAAAGATTTGAAAAACAAAATAACTCAAGCTTGTAAAAACCCATCTATAAGAATTCCCTCTAAGTTCCATTTATAAGCAACTGAAAACCAAGTTAAGTTAGTTCGGCAATCATCCTAGAAATGGCGTGTACAGTGTCATAATCTAGAAATGTGGAACATTGTAGAATGATGTATAAATATCCAGAATCGATTTCCCAGGAGTATAAATAGAGAGTGAGTCGTCGCACAGGCAGTTCAGTTCAGATAGCGGGTTCAGAAAGATCAAGAACAAGTAAGCAAAATGATCAAGTGACTTGAATTTAAGTACTGAGTGTTATATTAGTGAAGTAATTAATTGACGTAAATAGTACATAAGTTAATAAATTAGTGTTTAGTGTTACCCTGGTGTTATAATTTCCAGATCCACCATATAGGGTGTTTACACGTAACGTAACAGTAACTTTGACTCTGAAATTTAAATGCGCAGTGGTCAAGTCACCTCCCACCGGTAGGAGCTCATTTATCAAACTGCATTAGTGCTATACGCATCGGTACAGTCTCAAGAAAGGCGATATTATTTTGTTAACTTCTGTGTTTAATGTATTTTTTTAAATATGCCGTTTACGAGCAAACTGAAACTTAAAGTGTCGACTGGACAAAGTTGAGAAATTATAAATAATGTAGGTATTAAAGTTTATGAAAAGCTTCGACTATAACAGAACCCTGAGAAGATTTGAGGCATGTGTTGCTCCAGGAGGAAATCATTTTAAACATATTTTTTAGCATCTTACTGATTTATTTTTTCTCTGCATTATTATTTAATTTTGAAACCCAATAAAGAAATAACAAGTATGATATGTTATTAAATTCATAATAAAGTTAACAAATCTGGTGGTGGTTCCTCTGGATATGCTAGTAAAATCTCCTTTGGATCCCATTTAAAGTAATATTCCGCTAAAATCTCTATTTTTGCAATGAACGGAAATATAGCTTGTGAAGAACTTGGTAGGCACCTAGGTAGGTCGGTCGACTTCAAAATTTTATACTCTTAACTTTTTTTGAAATTCACCAAAGGCAAATATATCGTAAATGATAGATTGTGGTATCAGCTTGTCAAGCATTTGTTGGCAGTATAAATATTCCACAATAAATGAAAGAAAATCTAATTAGACCTCCTAAGATGACTCTACCCATGATAAGAACTCCTTATGTTTTTTAACATTGTTTTATTTCCTTTATTTTGTTTCTGACTTTGTCACTACTTAGTGGCCAAATATATTTCTATTATCATAAATTATGGTAATATTTTAAACATCGAATAATTTCAACCAGAGATGGATAAAGGAAACTTTCCAAATAAAAGTTTCCGGAACGAAGTTCTGATAAAAATGAAAATTTCCAGTAAAATATTTGAATATTCCGAAAGATTCCAAAGGAAACTTTCCCGGAATTTTGGGAATTTTCAAATATTAAAATATTTTATTGGAAACTTTCATTTTTATCAAAATCTCGTTGCAGAAACTTTCAAATGGAAAGTCTCCTTTACCTATCTCTTATTTCTAAAACATAAAAGTCCTCAAATTCCAAGTGTTCCCTTGTTGTGGGAATCATTCGTCTGGCGGTCATGACGATATCAACTCATTAATACAGAATATATAGAGGCACGCCTGATTTCAATAGCACCCACAGAATCACCAAAAAAAAATAACAGTTCTATATTTTTATCTCCTGTTTATTAACATACAAAAGAAAAGATAAATGGTTGTGTTTCTGACCGACTAATAACAACAAGAAAAAGCACCATAAAAGTTTTGTCTCAAACTTTTTTCAGCTGGCACAGAAAATATCAATTTTATCATAGCCCAGAGAACATTTTATAGTGAAACCCGCAAAAATTTGCAAACTGATTAATTTTTTTTAATGAGTTCGTAAAAGTGTATAGAATAATATCCTGAAAAGTTTACATTTCGCTCGGGTGCAGAACATAAAAAAAAGTAAAAAAAAATTTTTTTTTTCATTTTTTCAAAATTTTGGAATTAAGTCAGGGTAGGAAAAAATGAAAAGTACATATGGATAGACCACGTGTTTCTGAACAAAAAAATATCCTAATAAAATTTATCGCTTGGAAAAAAATAGTGCAGTAACTTTGTCACTCTGCATGGCCAGCGCACGGTTAAATGCGTACTATGGAACCTCTAAAAATTCTTAGCTGTTCTATCGAGTAAAATAAAGCTTTTTTCTCTTTCTGATTACACCTTTTAAGGATTTTTCTTAGTGAATAGGAGGATAAATAGTGAGTATGGAGGGAAAATATATAATTATCAATGCATACACAGACTCCACACATAGCCGCTGAATCGCTTGTATAAATTTTTACGTGCCTTTGCTGTATTGTATTTATTACAGGTACCCCATCCACATTTCAGCTATATCCAATGGATTCCAGTGGCGGCTGGTGAAATTTCAATATTTTTTTCTCGTCTATGGCGCATGGGACCCATACGAAATTTGGGAAATAACATCTAGAGAAGCACTTCTCTAATGATCCCTAAAAAATTTTGAAAAAGCAGTTTGAGACAAAATTTTTGAAAATTCGTTAGCCTCCCCTGAGTCTAGGAGCTCCTGTTTATTTTAATTTTTTTTTGCCATATGCATTTGACTTTTCATAAAAATATAACAACAGATTTTGGAGTTTATGAAAATATTTTCATTACTAACTGAAATACGATGAACTGAAATTTTGTAATTTACAATTTAACAAATTACAATATTTCAATTCGTTGTATCTCAGTTAGTAATGAAAATATTTTCATAAACTCCAAAATCTGTTGTTGTATTTTTATGAAAAGTCAAATGCATATGACAAAAAAAAATAAATATAAACAGGAGCTCCTAGACCCAGGGGAGGCTAACGAATTTTCAAAAGTTTTTTCGCAAACTGCTTTTTCAAAATTTTTTAGGGGTCATTAGAGAAGTGCTTCTCTAGATGTTATTTCCCAAATTTCGTATGGGTCCCATGCGCCATAGACGAGAAAAAAAATATTGAAATTTCACCAGCCGCCGCTGATGGATTCCTTATACATTTGTTAATGTATTGGAAAAGTTCCAGAATTTATATTCAAAACAATCAGAGATATTTTCATAGTTATAAGGATGAGATCATGAAAATAGCAATTTCTTATCATGATCTGATTGATCATATTTTCGAAAAAATGCATATAAGTAAACGATGTTGTGTTTGAACATTCCAAAAATATACATTTTTTCCGAAATAGTGATATTTTATTTTACTTCCACATCCAGTGGAAGTAGTAACGACAAAAAAAATTTTAAAAAACTTTTATTACTCAAATAGGCTTAGAATGTCATGAAACGTCAAGATTTTAAGTTTGAGCGAAAAAAACTTTCTGTGTGTCTGTCGGTCTGTAACTTTTTTTTGTGCGCACGTTTGCTCTGGAACCGTTTGAGATATTGACTTGAAATTTGGTATACATATGTACTTTAACGAGATCTAGAACTAGATATTTGAACTGATATTTTCATCTTGTTTCGTTGAAGGGTTGGGGGGTAAATTGGGGTAAATTTGGGGTAAATAGGTAAATCAAGCAGGTAAGAGTACATAAAATTGGTATTTAGTATATACAAGAGAAGCTAAGGTCTCAAAAAAAATTTGGCATTAGCCACCCCCATTACCACCTCCACCCCATTACTAAAGGGGATGAAAAAAAGTTGTGATTTCGTGTGTGCACAAGAACCAAAAACCTCAAAATATTTTTTTACTTCAGCCACCCCCACTATCACCCCCTATCACCACCTCCACCACACTACCGATGTGGGGTATCATTTTATGGGTTTTTGTGGTAGAGGATTTCAAATATCATATTATTAAAGTTCCATAAACAATTATTTCCACATACAAATTTTTTTAGTTGCGAGTGACTTGGATAGAAAATCTGGATGTGGAAGTAGTGATTCCTTGGGCAGCGGTTTTTTCCAATGGGATCAATTTCTCGACAAGTTACAGCCTCCAATATATATATTTATCAAAAAAAATCATCAAGCAAGGAAATTAAAATGATTTGAGATGTACTTTTTTTTTAATCCTCGTTACTACAACTTAATAAACCATAATAATCACGAAGTGTACATACTTTTCAACAGTTCTCAATGAAGAAAAAATTTTTTTGAAGGGCTTTTATTTTTTTCTATATTGTTTATTACGACGATTGAGTTCAGGCGTGATAATATATATAAGTATATTTTTCCCATCCATCCTTTGCTTGTATTGTTTAAAACAAAAAAGCATCAGAAAGCTTCAATTTCCATCTTTTAAATAAACCAACACTCATATAGATTGAACAAATTCTGATTCAGTGACATGTAATTCAGTGCGTCGGTGTCACAGTCATGCGTATTCAAGCACGTGCACGCATGGATCTCGCTCCGAGTTATAACGTTACACTTGACTATTTTTTTCCAGGAGAACCATGGCTTTAACGATAAATTCTGTTAGGACATTTTTTGTTCATAAATATGTGATCTATCCATCTGTATTTTTTATTTTTCTCTAACTTGATTTAATTTCAAAATTTTGAAAAAATGGATGAAAAAATTCACTTTTTTTTTATGTTCTGCATCCGAGCGAAATGTAAACTTTTCAGGATATTGTTCTATACACTTTCACGAACTCATTAAAAAAATGTTACTTAGTTTGCAAAATTTTGTGGGTAAATACCTTCATCGACTGGGCTATTAATCGAACTGATAGGTATATAAATTCTTTTACAGTACAGGAAATTTTGCTGATATTGCATATCTACTTAATTATTGAAATATTCTAATGTCACTTACCCTCACTATATATTTGTCGGCTAATGCCAAAATTGGCATAACATTGGTGTGAGTAATTAAAATTTTTCCCGTATAAAAATATTCTAAGAATGTATGAAAAACACTTTCGCACATCGCCATTTCTTGAAGCTCAACTCTACTTTCATGCCATTCGGTCCATTCTGGTTTCATGAGCATTACCTTAAAGATTACAAAAATAAAACATTAGTTAATATAACTTTGTCTGGCATCTCATTGGTACTGAGTGTACTTCAGACAACACCAGCATACATTTCAGCAAATGTTGGTTGCTATTATTATACATTTCAAAAGTATTGGCCCCTCAGTTTGAAAGCTGTTACCAGAGAAAGCAAAAATGCAAAATAATTAAAAAAAAAAATTCACGACATCAACGAACTATAGCCCCATAAAATGAGTATGTAAAAGTAAATTAAAAAAAATTAAAAATGTAGCACATCATACCTGGAAGACATCACTGGATGCACATAAAATTATTCTATGGGCCCCATATTCTTTATTTCCTACTTTAAGAAAAACATCACACATTTCTTTTTCTACATACAGCTTTCTCAAAACTTTCAAAATGTTATCTGAGTTGTCTACCTATAAAAAATATGAAATGAAAATTCTCATGAAAATTTAAAACAAACACCAATGGAAATTTAAACAAAAAATATATAGCCTGACAATGATATTTGTTGACTTATAATAGGAATTATATTCTAACCATTAAGGAGTAGAAGATGTAATTGGGAATGACCAACAGAATATTTATTATACTTTTCACAAATATGAAAATGAAGAGTATATTGTCGGCTGAGGTGCAAAACCGTGTAACTCCTGAAATGAGGCATCTGACATACACGGTATTGCTCCTCAGCCGACGATATTGTATTTGATCTGTACATTTCTAAAAACTCTAAATATCCCTCGTAGAGAAAAAATTTCTGATTGCGTTAGTGATTGAATTCTGAACAACTCGTCCATCTGTCTGTCCATCAAATCTAACAGAAGTTATCACATTTACAAGAACCAGTCTCCACGCACACTTATACCCAAACATACAGACATTTTTTATTCGTTATTTGAAGTCAGTGTGTTATCAGAATTTTTTTTTCTCTACAATTACCTATAAATTTTGTCTTGTTATAACATAAAAATTTAATTCAATTAAGGAGGTATAAGGACAAATATTGTTGCGATTGTTATTTAATTAAAATAGTTTTTTTCTCTTTATATTTTGCATACCTAGTACCGTGAAAGCAATTTTTTCTGTGGAACCCAAAGTAGGTAATTAAGGACAAATCTTGACATCACCTATTTGTATGATTACTACCGAGATGGGCATTAGTAGAATAAATTCACATTTACAAGTACCTACATCAAGTTTATTATTTTTGGAGGAAGTGTTTTAATAAAATAAAAATATCAAGTAACGTCATCTGTGTTCTACGATAGAATATAACCCCTAGTAGGTATTTTAAAAAATATTTCACTAGTAAATATTCTGCCCTCTGTGCCCATGTCATGCTGTTTGGATTGTAATGGACTTCAGCCGCTAGATGGAGCCCGCCATTTTTGTTGCATGTTGTGGTTTTATCAATCTCGCCATGTACCAAGAGTGAATAAGTGCCTCGTTCCAGCCATCTCAGGCCTACCTTGCACTGACGAGAGCCAATAGCTCGAAAACTGCAGTCTGCAAGTGGTGTGGAGTGGCTGGCACGAGAGCTCCTTTGAGTAGGAAGGTGTTTGTTACAATCGAAACTAACGTTTTGTGGCAATACATAGTTATTGCACTTAACGCGGCCAGGCTTGTAATTCGTAATTCAGCGCTCGGTGGGGTATTAGTCTGGAGAATAGCTGTTGGTTGCAGTCTGGTTTTTTATTCCTTATATATTTAAGGAAGTGTATAGAGGACTTCGACAAAAATATTTCCCTAGAATATAACCCTTATTAAAAAAAAAGTCGTAAAAACTTCGATATTAATTTTCCTGTGCTGGAGAAAATAAGGAATGCCATCACAGGAAGTCCGGCCTGAATGAAGAACATCTCTAATTTTGTAGCGGAAGCACAATGAGCCACAGTTCAGAGAGTTCAGCAACAGTACTTTGCCTTGTTAAGAAGATGGTAGCTATCGTACAGAGACTATTAAAAGTGCTACTTGGGTACCGCAGTGTTTTCATTCGCATGGTTTATAAAAATTAGAATTTTAGTCAATTAGGTGTTTAAGAAGCAAAATTTTGTTGATTTTCCTTTATTATATTCTCAGCTTAGGTACATAATCTTACTATGCTTAGCTTGAAAGAGGCAAATTCTTCATTTTTTTCTTGAAATGGAGGTAAAATAATGGCCATATTTAGAAATGCATTTTAAATCCTTCTCTCTAGCTTAAAAGTGGTAATAGCTTAAGAAAAAGACATATTTGCACTAAATACGTAGTCGTACTTACATCCCTAAAACCTCATAACAATAAGGTTTAAATGAGGTATCCACTATTACTTATCTGTAAACTTAGTGGTAAATTTAAAAATGTTGGAACATTTCACTGGTATTTCCAATTTAAATTGCAGTTAACATCGTCCTAGTAAACACTCATAATTAGCCCATCATTAATAAACTACGTGCAGGCCTTCACTAGATCATTGGGAAAGTACTGGCAAGGAGCGCTAAATTATTGAATAAAGTGCAACATCGGCTAACGCTCGGCCATCACACACTTTGCCAATAATAATGGCGATATACAGTATTTCTAGCATTCACTTATTTTTCACGTGCCGTCTATGAAAATTATGATTATTTTACTGTTGTCTTGATATATGGTAGCATACTAATATATGGGGATTGCAGATATAGTTCGAGAGAGATATATGCAGAGAATACACACTACATACTACAGTAATGTATTATTTTACAAAATTGTATCGACATAATTTATGCATCTTTGTAGACTTGAAATGTGTATGCACAGCCAGTTTTACTGTAAACCTATACAAAATAGTCACAGAAAACAAACAAAACAAAATTTGAAGAACAGGTAATAGAATTTAATCTGAATTTTTATTTTTTTTTGCAAAATTTCAAGATGGCAGGATCATCAACAACAGTGATCATTGGTAGTTAATGCATTGATTTAGTGAGTTAAAATGTGACTTTGAACAAGCATTTAAAAAAATGATATAAATTTTACTAGATCTACTTTTCGATCAAAATAGCAACATGGCTGCCTCCCATCTTGTCCTAAAGGTCTGTAATAATTATAGAGAGAAGTAATTTGTATTCGCTTTCCAGGTATTGGCAAAAAAGTGCTTTTTTATATTTACTATACCAGTGATGGTTAAATATTTCCAGGAGCTATAATGGTTACAGAGCACTTTGTATTAGCTTTTTTGGTATTGACAAAAGAGTGCTTGTATACATTTAACGTACCAATGATGGTGAAATAATTTCAAGTATGCAATAACAAAACAAGGCCATCAACTTACCATTACAGAACATATGATACAATGTTAAACAGCACTTTCTATTCGCTTTTCAGGTATTGGCAAAAGTCATAAATCTAATGGCCCATTGCTTTGCCACCTCTAGTGTGTTTGCTGGGGTATAATAAGATCTTCGAATGATAATAAAACTTGACTGGCACAGATGAGTTTATAATTTATTATCAGTAACCGAACTGACACATCATAATTAATACCATTAATTAATTAATTTTTTAATAGAAAACCTGGCTTAATTATTAATAATGTTCAGAATTTAGTTTATACTTAAATTCATTTTTATCCGTCTTATGATTATATCGTTTTTAAGCGAAGTATGGCAGAATACATATGGAATAATAAAAAATTATGCATTTAAAATTAATGCGTCTTCTCTATACATCTACCTAGTCCTGCCTAATATAGGTAATGCAGATAAATTACAAATAATACATAATATACTTTACTGTTATTTGACAGGAATCATTTCTGTTATCATCATCATACGGATCTGGTGATAACTTTCTTCTAGTTTTGGATGGTGAAGGTTCAGAATTATTGTCATCTCCATGTCCAGAAGCGTTGAACATGTTTCAAAGGTATCTAAAAAACAGAATTACACTTTATTTACAAATCTGTACTTACATTATGATCAGGCTTATCAGTTCAATAGCTATTGGAATAACAACACCAATGAACAAAATATTAAAAACATAAATATTTAACTTCTGATAATACATACTTCCTATTTTCTCACTTACTTAAATGTTTTTTCATAGAAATGCTATTTATCTACTTTAAGTGTCTTTTTGGCACTTTTACTACTATTTGTACATAAAATAGGTACATACAAAAATAGATTGTCTAAAAAATACACCAAAAAAAGGAAGGTAAATAACCTACAGCAGCCCTTTTCTGTTGTCACTTGTCATTTCTAATTTCTCTACTTGATTTCAAATCAGTGTTGCGAGCAGGTCTCGTTTTTTCGTACTAGATGTCGTTGTAAATTCGTAATAGATTTCAACTTTTCGTAATCACATACCTAGAGGAGAGTAGGAGAACGCCACGGGCGAAATTTATTTTGAAGGTCGTCGAGAATTTTTAGAGTATCTTCATGTAATGTATACTTATTACATCGAAATGAATAAATTGAATATATTTTAATGTTTCTATAGTGGCTCCACCTGTCATTGAATGGCGAAAATTTTGATTATAAAGTCAAATAGAAGCTTTCTTCTTCTTCCTGTATAAAATTACCGTTAAAATGTCATGACTTTTAAGAATCTTTAGCGATTTCGTTTCACTGTCAACACCGACTACCAGTTCTGCTGGTAGCATTCATCGATATAAATATATAACGACATAACAAAAAAAAAAGTAATAGATGTTCGTTGCGGCGTAATAGCGTAATAGGGAGCGTTTAATAGTAATAGATCTATTACAAAAGTAATAGTGCTCGCAACACTGTTTCAAATGTCAAACAAAACAATTTCTTGGCGCCATCTAGTGTGTATTAATAAAACATTTCTATATAGTGCTGTAACCAATAGAAAACTGTAATCTTGAAACTTCTCAAGAAACAACATGTTATTTACTAGGAACTCACTCACAGATGCCGCGTCGTACACAGAGATGACTTGCACCAATTCAGAAAAATTAATGATTTTCTCAACTCTTATCAGAAATAAAGAAATTATCAATGGCGGATTTACATAAGGGCACGTGCCCAGGGTCCCCACGTAATTGGGGCCCCCGAATGTATAAAAATGGTAAAAAACAATTAGGAATAAATGACAAAATTACAAATGAAAAGAGATGAAAACGCACATAAGAAGTACCCAGGGCCTCCCAAACGTAAATCCGGCCCTGAAAATTATGAGACAGCTTTTACGGTTCGAAATGTGTTATACAATTTTTTTTCTACGACGATTAAAGGAGCATTCACATGCATATTAGATATCGGACGTTCTCCATCGGATACCTAAATAAAAATGTCAATTCACATGGATCCGAAATATATTTGATCCGATAATCGTATATTTTAGTCAGAACTGGGCAAATACTTTGAAAAAGTATTTAAATATTAAATACTAAATAGGTACTTTCAGAAAATTGAAAGTATTTAAATACTAAGTATTTTCAAAGGATAAAAGTATTTAAATAATAAATAACAAAATTAATTAAATAGTTTAAACTTAGTATTTAAATACTTTCTGAATATTTAAACACTTTGATAACACTGAAATATTTTGAAGCATAGTTAAGTGTAAAAATAGCCTTTAATGGCTAAACTTTAGCCCAGTCGATGTAGGTATTTACCTACAAAAATTTGCAAACTGAATAATTTTTTTTAATAAGTTCGTGAAAGCGTATAGAATAATATCCTGAAAATTTTACAATTCACTCAGATTCAGAACATAAAAAAAATGTAAAAAAAAATTTTTTTTCATCCATTTTTTCAAAATTTTGAAATTAAGTCAAGCTAGGAAAAAATTAAAAATACAGATGGTTAGATCACATATTTATGAACAAAAAATGTCCTAACAAAATTTACCGCTAAAGTCACGGTTTTCCTGGAAAAAAATAATCAAATGTAACGGTTTAACTCGGAGCGAGATACATGCGTGCGCGCATTTGAATACGCATGCCTGTGACACAGATGCACTGAATTACATGTTACTAAATCAGAATTTGTTCAATCTATATGAGCGTTGTTTCATTTAAAAGATTGAAATTGCTGATGCTTTTTTGTTTTAAACAATACAAGTAAAGGATGGATGGGAAAAATATGCGCCCGAACTCAATCGTCGCAATAAAAAATATAGAAAAAAGTAAAAGCCCTTCAAAAAAATTCTTTCTTTATTGAGATCTGTTGAAAAGTATGTACACTTCATGATTATTATGGTTTATTAAATTGTAGTAACGCGGATAAAAAAAAAGTACATTTCAATTCATTTTAATTTCCTTGCTTGATGATTTTTTTGATAAATATATATATTGGAGGCTGTAACTTGCCGAGAACTTGACCCATTGGAAAAAATAAAATATCACTATTTCGGAAAAAATGTATATTTTTCGAATGTTCAAACACAAATTCGTTTACTTGTATGCATTTTTTCAAAAATATGATCAATCAGATAATGAATGGAAATTGCGATTTTCACGATCTTATCCTTATAACTATGAAAATATTTTTGATTGTTTTGAATATAAATTCTGGAACTTTTCCAATACATTAACAAATGTACTGTCTATTGGATATAGCTGAAATAAGTACAGTAAAGGCACGTAAAAATTCGTGCGAGCGATCCAGCGGCTATGGGTGGTGTCTGTGTATGCGTTGATAATTTTGTATTTTCCCTCCAGACTCACTATTTATCCGCCTATTCACTAAGAAAAATGTTAAAAACATGTAATCAGAAAGAGAAGAAAGCTTTATTTTACTCGTTAGAACTGCTAAGAGGTTACGTAGTACGCATTTAACCGTGCGCTTGGCCCCGCAGAGTGACAAAGTTACTTCATTATATTTTTTCAGGAATACCCTGGCTTTAGCGATAAATTTTAAAACATTTTTTGTTCAGAAATACGTGGTCTATTCACCTGTATTTTTGTTTTTTTCTACCCTGACTTAATTTAAAAATTTTGAAAAAATGGACGGAAAAAAATTTTCTTTCCCTTTTTTTTTGTTTGTTCTGCATCCGAGCGGAATGCAAACTTTTCTATACACTTTCACGAACTCGTTAAAAAAAATTATTCAGTTTGCAAGTTTTTGTGGGTTTCGCCATAGTTCTCTGTCATCTGGGCTACTTCGCCAAATTGTATTATCTATTTTTGTAGAAATCAATAAAGACTGATTATTATTATCATAATTATTATTATTATATTAAATAGTATTTGACTATTTGAGGTGTCAAAATTTTAGGTTTCATGACTTTCATGAACTTCTACACTATTTTAATACCTCTAGTTGGGTAGTATCAGTTCTAGTTGAGTATTGGACTTTTACTTATCCGTAGAGCCAGACCTTTGCGTCTTCTGCAAATACCCAAATAAAGCACAGAGACTATGGCACTAGTCCAACTGTTTTCTGTCACAATCACAAAACATATACATTAATAGTTAACACTTACTGTATATGCCTGCTATCAACCAACTTTCTTGGAATTAAGACGTGAATGACTGGAGACTGAATGCATTTATTAACTACATAGTATAGTACGTGTCTTGATTCTTGCCGAGTATTTGCCTGTCTCCCTGGTGTATTTGATTATATTTGTTGTATTTATTTAAATACATTTGAGATTAAAATACTTCTGAAAGTATTTAAATACTGTCAGAAAAGGATTTAAATACTTTTTAGAAGTATTTAAATACTTCCCAATTATTTAAATAGTTTAAGTATTTATAAATACTTTAGGATCATTTTCACACATACTAAGTAGTAAATATTCCAGATAAAGTATTTGCAAGTATAAATACAAATACTTGTTGCAAGAAGGATTTAAATACTCGGTATTTAAATACTTTCTAGTATTTAAATACTTATGAGGTATTTGTAAGTACATATTTGCCCAGCTGACATTTAATTAATTTTAGTAAGTTTCACTGAACTCTACTGTAGAGTTAGAGTATAAAATGTTCAGCAATTACATAGAAAATTCAATAATCCTGTGAAGAGTATAATGTTTATATCTAATTTATTTTTTCTGAAATCGATCGGCAATGTCTACATTTTCGGCGCGATTTCAGATCGAAAAATGCACAATTCCAGTATTTTGCTAAGAAACTATCATGGAACAGACTCGAAAAGATCCGTTGCCAAGCAACGATCAACATTCTCGTACGGTTTTTTATGTATATTTTAGACCACAAATAAATACACGCAGACAAACCAACTCACATTAAAATTGAATTTATTAATAAGCAGTTAGATTGTAATGAAGAAGTGTTATGCATTAATAGAAATTCCTTAATTTATATTAATATTGATTGTGATTTCAGAAAAAATAGTATGTGTACTTCGGTTTGAAAGCATATTCCCGGACTTCGATGCTTGTTGGCCTCGGCTAGCGCCTCGGCCAACAATTTGCATCATCGTCCGGGAATGTATTGCTTTCACACCTAAACACACAATATACTATTTTCTACTACTGGCTATATAAAATGACCTTTGCAAAGTTAAACCATAGACAGGAAATCCGCCCCTGTCTAATTGTACTGAAAACCTTTGACTTGATTGGCGTAATTGTCATACTTATTATTTTTTCCGGAAGAATTTCGGAATTTGACAGATTTGCCTTAAACAATTTAATGCTTTTTCAGGGTCAGTTGCCTACCCTTGCCCACCCCGAATTACGCCTATGCGACATAGTAGTTGTTTCGTTGGCATGGAAACAATTTTCACAGACCTCCCAGCAAACATAAATATATGGCATATACGTAAATGCTACGTAAACTAAATTTCGCAGAAGTAACGTGCTATATACCCAGCAAAGACTCATCATTGGCACATAAATGGTCAAACGCACCGTCGCCAGCATTATCATATAATTGGCACTTTTATGGGGAGCCACAAGCGGACCATTGGCGAAATGTCCCACCGGCCAGCAGCTGGCCATCCTTCAATTTGCCAACAGAGTGTACAATAATATTTATACATCCATAAAGTACGATATATGGACATCCTACTTTTTTATACAGATATATTATTCAGAACACTTTTTACGAAAAAGTACAACTTTGACATGTAAGTACTTTACTTGATAAAAATGAAATAATTAATGCATAAATATTGTACTATGAATTTGTTTGTTTTATCATCCGTATATTTTATTTACATCCCTGTCAAAAAAATCTCATCAATCCGTATTGAAAATTATCAAAAATTAATAAGTATCTATGGGAACCTATATGGTCAATAAGTTTCTATAAGAGTTAGGTAAAGTTGCTGTTGAAATTGTTATCAGTTTATATCCGCATTGACCAGCAAAATGAGTCAAGCCATATCCATTTGTTAATCCAAACATTTACTTATACCATATCAATGAGAATTTATGAGCACAGTATCTAATGTAATTCGTGCGGCTTTCCGTGATTAAAAGACAAGTGTTTCTTTAAGAAACGAGCTGCATTAGGTTAGAACAGTTTGGATTTGCAATTGAAGATTACAAATGATAATGTTTGAATAGGGATTTATGAGATCAGTTTCTATGAGTATTAATGTTTTTTTCCAGTTAAATATTAAATGTGTTTTCATTTGTTTGAATGGGTAAAAAGAAAGGTCAGTTTTCAACTGCAATTACAAATACAAGTTTAATCGCTTCGAATGGGATTATATGCGATCAATTTCTAAAAGTATTTATGCTGTTTTCCGAATATAGTTATGATGAGGTTTAATCAGTAACAAATTGTTAACTACTTGTTTGAAATTCCAAGTACACATTTAGTATTCCTTCAAGAGAATTGATGAGAGCAGTTTCTACGAGTATCTATTTGTTTTGTTCCTATAGTAAATTATATAAGTCTTTATCAGTACAGATTCGGATTTAATTTAAATATGAAAATTATATCAGAATAAAGCAACCAAATATTTTAAACAGTATCTATTTGTAAATCCAAACATTTACTTATACTATCTCAATGAGAATTTATGAGAACAGTATCTAATGTAAAACGTGCGGCTTTCCGTGGTTAAATGGCAAGAGTTTCTATAAGAAACGAGCTGCATTAGGTTAGAACAGTTTTGATTTGCAATTGAAGATTCAAAATTATAATGTTTGAATAGGGATTTATGAGATCAGTTTCTATGAGTATTAATGTTTTTTTTTCAGTAATATATTAAATGTGTTTTCATTTGTTTGAATAGGTAAAAGAAAGGTCAGTTTTCAACTGCAATTACAAATACAAGTTTAATCACTTCGAATGGGGTTAGATGCGATCAATTTCTCAAAATATTTATGCTGTTTTCCGGATATAATTGTGAAGAGGTTTAATTAGTAACAAATTGTTCACTACATGTTATGATATGGTCGGAAATTCCAAGTACACATTTGGTATTCCTTCAAGAGGATTGATGAGAGCAGTTTCTACGAGTATCTATTTGTTGTTCCTCTAGTAAATTATCAGTAAAGATTCGGATCTAATTTAAATATGAAAATTTATATCAGAATAAAGCAACCAAATATTTTAAACAGTATCTATTTGTAAATCCAGACATTTACTTATACTATCTCAATGAGAATTTATGAGAACAGTATCTAATGTAAAACGTGCGGCTTTTCGTGGTTAAATGGCAAGTGTTTCTATAAGAAACGAGCTGCATTAGGTTAGAACAGTTTTGATTTGCAATTGAAGATTACAAATTATAATGTTTAAATAGGGATTTATGAGATCAGTTTCTATGAGTATTAATGTTTTTTTTCAGTAATATATTAAATGTGTTTTCGTTTGTTTGAATGGGTAAAAAGGAAGGCCAGTTTTGAACTGCAATTACAAATATAAGTTTAATCACTTCGAATGGGGTTATATGCGATCAATTTCTAACAGTATTTATGCTGTTTTCCGAATATAATTGTGATGAGGTTTGATCCGTAACAAATTGTTCACTACATGTTACGATATGGTCGGAAATTCCAGGTACATATTTAGTATTCCTTCAAGAGGATTAATGAGAGCAGTTTCTACGAGTATTTATTTGTTGTTCCTACAGTAAATTATATAAGTCTTTATCAGTATGCATTCGGATCTAATTTAAATACAAAAATCATATCAGAATGAAACCCCAAATATTTTAAACAGTGTCCACCTGTAAATCCAAGATAATATTATAATGAGAATCCATCACAACAGTATCTAATGTAACGTGTGCGGTTTTCCGTGGCTAAATTTTAAAATTATTTGCAATAAATAAGCTTTAACGGATTCGAACAGTTTTGCATTTCCAGATGAATAGTTTTAATTGTTAGGGATCTATGAGGTCAGTGTAATGTTTTTTTTTTTCAATAAAATGTGTCTTTATTGGAAAATAAACATTACACAAAGACACTGATCTCATAGATCCCTATTTAACAATTAAAACTATTCATCTGGAATTGCAAATTAAGACTGTTCAAATCCGTTAAAGCTATTTATTAAAAATACTTTTAAAATTTAGCCACGGAAAGCCGCACGCGTTACATTAGATACTGTTATGATTGGTTCTCATTAAAATATATCTTTAAATGTTTGGGTTTACAAGTGGATACTGTTTAAAATATTTGGTTGTGTCATTCTGATATAATTTTTGTATTTAAAGTAGATCCGAATGCATACTGATAAAGACAAATTTTCTATTGGAACAACAAATACATACTCATAGAAACTGCTATCATCAATCCTTTCGAAGGAATACTAAATATGTACCTGGAATTTCCGACTATATCGTAACATGTGGTGAACAATTTGTTACTGATCAAACCTCATCACAATTATATTCGGAAAACAGCATAAATACTGTTAGAAACTGATCGCATATAACCCCATTCGAAGTGATTAAACTTGTATTTGTAATTGCAGTTGAAAACTGACCTTTCTTTTTACCCATTCAAACAAATGAAAACACATTTAATATACTTATTACTGAAAAAAAACATTAATACTCATAGAAACTGATCTCATAAATCCCTATTCAAACATTATAATTTGTAATCTTCAATTGCAAATCAAAACTGCTCTAACCTAATGCAGCTCGTTTCTTATAGAAACTCTTGCCATTTAACCACGGAAAGCCGCATGTTTTACATTAGATACTGTTCTCATAAATTCTCATTGAGATAGTATAAGTAAATGTCTGGATTTACATATAGATACTATTTAAAATATTTAGTTGCTTTATTCTGATATAATTTTCATATTTAAATTAGATCCGAATGCATACTGATTAAGACTTATATAATTTACTATTGGCACAACAAATACATACTCGTAGAAATTGCTATCATCAATCCTTTCGAAGTAATACTAAATATGTACCTGGAATTTCCACATGTAACATGTAGTGAACAATTTGTTACTGATCAAACCTCATCACAATTATATTCGGAAAACAGCATAAATACTGTTAGAAATTGATCGCATATAATCCCATTCGAAGTGGTTAAACTTGTATTTGTAATTGAAGTTGAAAACTGACCTTTCTTTTTACCCATTCAAACAAATGAAAACCCGTTTAATATATTACTGAAAAAAAAACATTAATACTCATAGAAACTGATCTCATAAATCCCTATTCAAACATTATAATTTGTAATCTTCAATTGCAAATCAAAACTGTTCTAACCAAATGCAGCTCGTTTCATATAGAAACTCTTGCCATTTAACCACGGAAAACCGCACGTTTTACATTAGATACTGTCCTCATAAATTCTCATTGAGATAGTATAAGTAAATGCCTGGATTTACAAATAGATTCTGTTTAAAATATTTTGTTGCTTTATTCTGATATAATTTTCATATTTAAATTAGATCCGAATGCATACTGATAAAGACTTATATAATTTACTATTGGTACAACAAATACATACTCGTAGAAGCTGCTATCATCAATCCTTTCGAAGTAATACTAAATATGTACCTGGAATTTCCGACCATATCGTAACATGTAGTGAACAATTTGTTACTGATCAAACCTCATCACAATTATATTCGGAAAACAGTATAGATACTGTTAGAAATTGATCGCATATAACCCCATTCGAAGTGATTAAATTTGTATTTGTAATTTCAGTTGAAAACTGACCTTTCTTTTTACCCATTCAAACATATGAAAACACATTTAATATATTACTGAAAAAAAAAACATTAATACTCATAAAAACTGATCTCATAAATCCCTATTCAAACATTATAATTTGTAATCTTCAATTGCAAATCAAAACTGTTCTAACCTAATGCAGCTCGTTTCTTATAGAAACACTTGCCATTTAACCACGGAAAGCCGTACGTTTTACATTAGATACTGTTCTCATAAATTCTCATTGAGATAGTATAAGTAAATGTAAAGACTTATATAATTTACTAGAGGAACAACAAATAGATACTCGTAGAAACTGCTCTCATCAATTCTTTTGAAGGAATACTAAATGTGTACTTGGGATTTCCGACCATATCATAACAAGTAGTGAACAATTTGTTACACTGATTAAACCTCATCACAATTATATTCGGAAAACAGCATAAATACTTTTAGAAATTAATCGCATATAACCCCATTCAAAGTGATTAAACTTGTATTTGTAATTGCAGTTGAAAACTGACCTTTCTTTTTACCCATTCAAACAAATGAAAACACATTTAATATATTACTGAAAAAAAACATTAATACTCATAGAAACTGATCTCATAAATCCCCATTATAATTAGTAATCTTCAATTGCAAGTCAACCTAATGCAGCTCGTTTCTTATAGAAACACTTGCCATTTAACCACGGAAAGCCGCACGTTTTACCTTAGATACTGTTCTCATAAATTCTCATTGATGTGGTATAAATAAATGTTTGCTGCTCCATTCTGGTAGAAACTGATAGAAATTTCAGCAGCAACTTTACTCCAGGCTCCAGTAGAGGGAGCTGTATACGTGTAGCTAGTTCATATCTAATCTAATGTGACCTAAGGAACTGAAGTGTGTTTATTAAATTAAAAACAAAGCAGTCTCTTTCACTGCTAACTCATTCATTGCTTCTAGGCTAGAACAAGAACACCGAGGAAATAAGGACTTTGCAGAATTTTGTGTTTACCACAATATTAGTATTTCTATTTGAAATTTGCAATTTAAACTGTACATTTGTCGGCATGCATATCCAAATTAATACTAATAAAAAAGCAAAATGGAAGTTTACAATAAAAATACATCTGTAAAATATACAATTGAAACTGTACTTTTGTTGACATGTATATCCACATTAATACTAATAAAAAACAATGTTGAAATTTACAATAAAAACATGTTGATAAATGGTGTGTTACATACGATAGATACTGGAGAAAGGACGGACTGGAACTCTTATGATATTACTTATAGAAAAGTTTAGAATCTCTTTAAAGTTGTATTTGTAATTCCATATGTTTACAGATATAAGGGCAAGGGTGCATTTGCAGACACTAAACTGTAGATTTGTTGTATATTTCATATAAGTACTCATGAAAGGGCAACATGATAATTCCAAATAGCTCATTCGGAATTACTGTTTCATAACCGATTTAAAACTTAATAAAACAGATAAAATCCTGTCTGTATAATACTAATATAACTTATAGGAACGATAAAACCGCATCACTTTTTTTTTATAAGTTTCTATGTGGAATTTTTGGCAGGGATATTTAATATTGTTTACCATAGCTCCAATTTATTCTCACATGCCTGCAAATTGTAATGTTTATTAAGTTATTAAATACATTTTTACTTACCTTTACCAATTGCGGTCGGTGGGGTTCGAACCTGGATGTCTCCATTGTCCGTATTACAGTACTGACTCTCTGACCAACTGAGCTATCTTAGTGACCGCTATTTCGGATGCTAAAAAGCAGTATTTATGGTATGTGTATGAAGTCTTTATTATGTGAAATGCGCATGCGTGTAATCATTTAAAATATTAGCCAGCATATTACCATAAAAGTACCATCAACGTATAAACTGAAGGAGCATTTTTTATTGTTGCATAATAATTGACCATTTCTGGTTATTATGTGGCAATTCATAACAACATGAAGCTATGGTACGCCTGCATATAATTTATTATGGGCCACAAAAGGTTAGCCTATGCCATAAGAAAGCCATTGATAGCTACAATGGCCCATTTTGAGGGCCGCAATTTTTGTGTTTGCTGGGTAAAATGTGAGGCATAATTATATATGCATACTCTGCGAAATGTCAGCAACATGTGCATATGATTTTTACATAGTAAAGAGGTAGCACTGTGACCTCACGTTACGTAACATATGTATGTAATTGATATGTATATTTTTTATCTCCTTATGACGTAGCGTATATGTATATTCAACCATTTAATAATAACCTTATGCTATGTAAAGCATACGTAACTAATTTTATCTCTTTATGATGTAGCATGTATTTATTTTATCTACCGTATGTTCAAAATAGCATATCCCAGCACTTTTTAAATATTGATACTACACAATTGGATTTTTGTAAGTTCCTTATAAATTATGCAGAAAAAAATATTTTCTTTAGAAAATTACCGAAGTTGACATCAAGTTTTATTTTTAAGTGGGACACTTTATTTAGAGAGCCGAGTAGTTCTATATTTTGAATGACAATTTTTTTGTAAAAAATGGTTATATTTAAAATATAAAACTATCTAATTTTCTAAAAATGTTCAGAGGTATTCTACTTAAAAATAAAAGTTGATGCCTCCTCCCGTTATTTCCTAAAGAATATCAATTTTTCTGGACAATCTATGAGGAATTTATATTCATATATGTAACTCCAACAATCCAGTTTTCTAGTATCAATATTTAAAAAGTACTATAGGGTGCTATTTTGAACATTATGGTAGGTATATAAAATAAATACATGCTACATCAAAAAAAGTACATAATGCAAGATATGGTTGTCTGATTTGTCAACATATATTAGCTTAGTAAAGATTCTCTAATCTTTACTGAGTCAATATAATTGAATTGAATGACAGTTTAAGTTAATCAGTATCAACAAAGAGCTTCAATTCCATCTTAATCTCTGCATATCCCAGTAGGTAAACCAGACATTAGGCGTTGTCCTCGACATTGTCATCTATATGTACTTTAGAAAGCAGCTATATGATATTTTTTTCTTCTCCAATAATTTATACCCACCTACCTACCTCACCTTGCATTCCTAGTAGACCTCAAATTTCATTTAATATATTTTATTAACTGTTGATTTAGGAGAGGGGTCCCATTAATACTAGTGTCTATTGTGTAACTAATCTATATTCAAGTTAACTAAGTATCTACAATAAGTGTTAAGCATTTCTCGGGTCGTTTCTGTTTTTACCCGTTCTTTGGTTAGCCTTCGTCACTCTGACATTTGCTACTTGAACATCAGTTACACAACCTGTGAAAAAAAATACAAATATTAGTCCATTTCATACAGTGTGTCCCCGGATTATGCTTGCGATAGGTGTATATACCAAAAGAAACACTTTGTACTGCTTTCATTTTCTGCAGTCTCGGTCTGTTTGACGTAAAATGGATTTCTACCAAATTTCAATTAAAATGAGATCTAACCATGGGCGGATCCAGGAGTTCCCTGAGGGGGGGGGGGGGGCACTTGCACAAATTGACAAATATTGAAAAGTACCTGATAAAAAAACCCAAGTAGCAAAATAAATAATTTATTTTATAGTAGTTTATACAACCTTCATAAAATTACTTTGCTACTTGGGAATGGTGTAAAAAAACATATGCCGGGTGACTTCGACAAAGCGGCGCCGCCAGACCGGACATTTCAGATTTTCGAATAGCACAAGGAAGGCCCAAGGGGGGGGGGGCAATTGCTCCCCCCTTGGATCCCGGTCTGGATCTAACTCGTGGAGTTAATCTAAGAAGAAAATGAAAGAAAATAAATTATTGTAGGTAAACTGGTCTTTCTGTTAATTTTATGGAAAAATTCTATTTAGATAAAATATTTTGCACTGAAAGTTAGAGCCATATGCCAACTTTCATTGTAATAATAGTAAGAATACCTCTTGAAGAAATTAGAAGTTACAAAGAATTAGAAGAATGTAGTAATTTATTTGAACAGGTTTTTAGTTGAATTTGTTGAAATGTTTAATTGTGTTAAAAAATATAAAGCTCTTTAGTTTAAGTAGTTTCTTTTTTTTTTGTTCAAATGCAATGGAAGTTGGCATATGGCTCTAACTTTCAATATCAAATACTTTTATGCAAATAGAAGAATAGAATTTTTTCGTGAAATTAACAGAAAGACCAGTATACCTGCAATGGTTTAGAAAAACATGCTTCCAATGGAATGGGGTCACTTAGTCATAATTCACTTTTTATTACGTTTATGCAATTTGAGGTCAATCCGATAAGTAGCTTCAGAAAGATACTGCTTTAAACATGAACCGATGTGCTCAAAGTGCTGTCATTCAATCCGAAAGTCTATCTCGAAGTTGAGTTTACACTGTTAAAACCCAGCTATTTAAAATCAGATTTGTCTAATCTGCCAGAGATGGTGATTTGGGGACTATTGGAGTATTTTAACAGAAGAGTATGCAGCATATGTGCCGAAAAAACGGGAATGAAAATGCAACTAGAAGTGAATGGCTTCACACAGCATCTAGATATTCTTGATTAATTTTAAAGTCTCGAAAGATCTTAGAATATCCTGGTTTTTTGAATTTCACTTTAAAATTAAGCGATTTTTTTGCAAAATGTAATAAAAAAATATGCTAAATAAGCCCATTAAATCATCACACCAAATTTCAAGTGGAAAAAAACAATAACAAAGTCGAAAATTGAACCGTTGACTGTTTAAGTGCATCAAGTCATAGAACAATTTTTTTAGAATGTAGATTTTTTTCCTACTCTTCAGTGGTGTTAACACAATTTTTTCAAACGATTTAATAGTATATTAAAGTATAAGTGGATATTATAGTTATTAAGGTACCAAGGGTGTTATAAGGATAATAACGCACCGAGGTCGGCAGTGTACAATCCCGAGGGCCTCTGGCCCGAGGGAGTGTACGTCGACCGAGGGCGTCATTATCCTATAACACCCGTGGTGCCTTCAACGTTTAATGTCCTGCAAGTCTGTTATTTAATTCGAATTTTTTTTTTGACATTTACGATTTATTAATTTGACATCTATTATGTTCAGAACGATTTGATTTAAAAGAGAGTAAAAATCAAAATTGTTTGTAAACGCCGCCGTTGCATAGCAACGCATTTTGTTTGTCAATAACGCTATCATAATTTGCTTGTTTTGGGTTGTATTATAATTTTATAATGCCCTAGGGCGTTATAGATATTCATAACGCCCTAGGGCGTTATTTTTCATTTAATATATCTCAAAATAGGGTGGTTATTGTAAAATAACAGACTTGTAGGACATTAAAGACCTTAATGCCCTACAAGTCTGTTATTGGTACCTTAATAACTATAAAACACGCGCGATTTTTCGAGCACGACGGCGCAGCCGGAGTGCTCGAAATAGAGCAAGTGTTTTAAAGACCAGTTATCCACGAATACTTTACGCTAGTTTTTTTTATTGGTACACTTTGAAATCATAAATACTGGTATTATTACTGCAAAAAATGGAAACACGAATTAAGAATGTAAAATGGTTGAATTCGTGATGTGACATCAGGATACCTGTCAGTGTCATGAAAATGAGAAAACAAAAATTAATTTGCAATCTGTCACATAGGATTATTTATTGTCACTACAGTTGTTACTGATTGTACTACATTGCTTTAAAATGAGTTCTAACATTGATTACTTAAATAGAAAAGCAGAATCGCGGTTAATACCGCAAAAAATTGGAAGACGCTTATAAAAATAATACAGTTCATCAAATGGATGGAAGAGCAAAAGGTAACAGATACAGATGAACGAGTTGTACTTGCTTACCTTTGATGTTGCCATGGTAACTTTAAAACGCGCGTTTTTAAAACTTGGATTTAAACACTCTGAGGCGTACTTTAAATAAGCAAAATAGGGTACCAATAAAAAAAATAATTTTAAATTTTTCATAAAGAATTTTTTTTCCAAAATTAAACACAAAAATTATTAGAATGCTTCAAAAGATCACAAAAAAAAACAATTAAAAAACGGGTTTTTCTACGCCAATTGGGAGCCGTGAAGCGTGGAAAAAATGCATTTGTTAAATAACTGCCAAAAAATGGTTTTAAATAATTTTGAGAATAATTTTAAAATACTTATTTATGCAACAAGTGCATAAAGCAGTACTTTTTTTCATGCATAAGTTGTAGACGAGTGCATCAATGTTGTGAGAATCCCATGACAAAAGTACAGTTTGTTTAACAGTCATATAAACAAATTGTTAATTAACGCCACTGAAAAGTAACTATTTAATTTTCGAACTTGTTACTGTTTCTTAAGCGTTTTTTATAAATATTAAATTATATTATATTATTACATTCACCGAGAGCCATTTTATATAAGAAAATGTACGAGTCCTTTGCCAAGATGATTTAATTCTACCAGAAGCATATTTTTTAATAATGGCAAATCTTAATTTTCTTAATTTATTGCAACAAAATTTACCAAAGAGGTTCAGACAATTCTAGTTTTCTTCGTAGTTTTATAATGATCAACTTAATTTTTTTAATGGCGATACAAGCAATATCATCATCATTAATCATAGGTCAACAAAAAAAAAAAATGGCTGCGCTTTTGATCAGAACCATCTAATCCTGTTTTTTTAACATGCTGAAACTGATTCTAATATTAAAAAAAAATCTATCAGTTTTTGATTACCGCCCCTTTTGTCCTCTAAAAAGGGCAAAAAAAAGGTTCTGATCTAACTTTTTGAAGTATTTTGACGCGCTGAAAAGTCAATCTTAGACAAAAGAAAAATTGCAGGAAAATATTAGCCTACTTTACACATACAAAACCTTGCAATGTATGTACAATACAAATTACAATAACGAAAATAAAGTAGATGCTATAGGAAGTCGGTACACAATAACCATACCTATGCATAGTACTTCGCAAAAGCTTTTGGTCACTATTAAGATCTAGGTTTTCTTGAATTACAACTTCTTACGCTGGATTCAGTTGAACTTAATAATGTGGAAACAGCACCAACACACAGCTTTTGTTTTACAAGATTCCGCTTTACAGTTCACAGTTCTGCATCCAAGTTAGTAAAAAACATCCACAATTTTTCACAAAAAACACAAACGTTAGATTTTACATCAAAACAAGCAAACTGACGACATGGGAGACGCGTTCATTTCGTAAAATGAACTAAATGAAGTAGTAGGTAAACATTTATACGTAAAATTATGTAAGAAAATATGTAAACTTGTGTATAAGTAATTAAGTTAATATGTTGACTTAAATATGATATTATTTTAAGTATATGTTATGTAACATATTTTACATAAAATTTTAGGTATTAACTTATGTACAAGTTACGTAAAATTATGTAAAATATACATTAACGAATTATGTTAAAATAGAACTTATTCCTTACATATCATTTATGTATATTTTACATAAATATTTTCTATAAAAATGTTCTATTAATTTTACTTCTCAGAGAGGTAAAGTTACATTAATGTTTACTGGGCTAAACTATAAAATTTATTATTTCATGAAATAATTAGTTTTACCTACGATCACTACTGTAAATAGTAAAAAACACACTACCTGCCATCTATGTAAGTTGAATTTTTCGTATTATAAACAAAACGTACTGTAAACAGATCGCATGGTAAACAAAACGCACGGGACACGCAATTATAGGTGGCTTATATCGCTGACGCGGGGTTTCAAAGAACAAATGCGCCTACTTAATTTTCAAACGCTGTCAAAACTGACATAATATTTGTTGAATAATATTGTTGACTAGTAAACTAAAGCCAGATTTTACTAAATAACTAAATAGATATGATCGTAGGTAAAGTATAGTACATAATTCGAGTTGTAAGACAATTACGCACTCATGGAAATACGCACTCACCGCTACGCGGCATCGTGCGTAACTTTTCCATTCGTGCGTAATTTGCTTCTTACATCACTCATTACGTAATTTACTATTAAATTATTAAATCCCATAATATATTTCGGTAGTAGAAAAAATATAATACACTACACGATGCGAAAGCTCTTTTAGGTGTTCGGTGTTTTTTGAAAGGTCTTGGCTTCGCCTCGACTATTCAAAAATCACCTCACACCTAAATGTAAACTTTCGCATCTAGTAATGTAAATAACTATATTCTATATTTTCTGTTTACTGTACTACTATAGTGCATTAAGGGATGTAAAGAATGACGTAGCAGTTAACAGTGGCGGATCTAGGGGGCACACGCCCCCCAGAAATGTGAAATATGCCGTGTTAAGGTGGCCATGTCCAAGAAAGGGACATCCATAACGAGAGTATTACTATGAATTTTCTTCCGGTGCCCTCCCAGAAGTCAATCCTGTATTCGCCCCTGGCAGTTAGGAAAAGAGTGAAATCGTGGATTAGGGATTATTCTGATATGTCTCTTGATGGTGTGAAGCTGTTATGTAAAATATGTGTGTCATACATGCGTAAATACGCTGCAGCAGAACTCATGTGTCATCGAAAAAACTCTAAACGTTAATTAGCGGAGACAAACAATAGTTATTTATGTACCAAGAGTCGAAGGTGCGCTTTTTTTGGTCTAGAATACAGTTTGCAATCCGAAGACCGTAGGGCCGACGTTTGCAAGTATTTGAGACCAAAAAATTGCAGTGTACGATCCGCGGTGCATTATTATGTTTTTCGACATACCCGTGAATCATTAAACTAGAAAAAAACATGAGAAAAACTGGTGCAAAACTACAATTATTTCAGTAAGATTTCATATTTTGAGAGCACATCTTGAAAAATTTCAGGAAATCATGAGGGATTGGGAGACATTTTTTAGACACTCCCTATTAGAAGATAGAAGCATGTACTGTTCATCCACGGCTCATGTCGCACAGATCTTCCTTTAATGGACAATGGAAGAAAAGTTCAATACTATCCCTATATCAGAAGAGGCCTGATCCCAAGCCTGCCTTGCACCGAAACGAATTTTTATTTCCTGTCTGAAAATATGATGTGTGACTTAATATAAGTATTTTACGTTATTCTTATATATTTGTTTGCATGTTATTCTATAGCTCTCATTCCAGTATCAGACAAAACATTTAACAATTTGCAGGATATGAAAAAGTTTTGTTCTGAAGAATAAACCCAGCATTGACAACTACTTATCTCACACAAACAAAGAAATAAAGAGGAAAATAATAAAAAAGTGGAAAGTAGTAAAAGAGGTAAAAACAAAAAGGCACAATAAAGAAAGGATAGCGATGTAAAACTAAACAATCCCCCTTGTTTTCATGAATATATATTTATTTCTGTGACAATTCCTGTTTTCCCCCTGAATAATCGGTAATTGTTTGTGTTTCGCATTTTTTTTTATAAACAAATTTTTTTGTCAGAATGCTTTTAACAAACGGTTTAATATACTTTCATAAACAAAACTCAAAAGTCTTTAATTAAATTTATCAATACTTACGTTAAAAGTCAACGAGGTTTCAAACTTAAAAAATTGTTTTTCTCGAAACTAATTTTACCCCTGGGACCCAATTCTTGGAATCTTAGGAATTGGTTCTCTTGAGAAATTGACGTCATTTTCTCACGATTTTGTGAGATTTAACCCAAGTAGCACAGAATTCTTTAAGATATCTTTAAGAAGTTCTATTTACTGCCCGCGAGGATATCTTGTATTTATGTACTTCTAGAAGTCCTTCCGAAATCAAAATGAGAAATCTTTATGTGCTCAACTTTTATGCACCGGGGAAATGTAAACTGGGCATTAAATAGGAATTTCAACTTTTGTTAACCCAGAGACATCTACTAGAAGTTCTAAAAGGGAATTACCATACAGCTCAATTTTCTAAGTATTATAGAATTCAAATAAAGTATTAAAAGGGAAATAGTATTATTATCCTTAACAGAATACTTGTAGACATCTTCTAGAAGTTCTAAAAGGGAATTACCATACAGCTCAATTTTCTATGTATTACAGAGATCAAATAAAGTATTAAAATGGAAATATTATTATCGCTAATAGAACACCTATAGAAATCGCACGAAGAAATTCTTTTAATGCATGAAATTTGTTTGCTTACCACGTAGTTTGTTACAGAAATTATTCCTAGATGACGCCACGTACAAACCACTGACGATAATCAGTCATGCATTATCTTATACTCATGAATTTATAGAACATTAATAACATTACTGAAACATTCAAATTCTCTCAGGGATCATCGATTTATTTAGGTGAATCTTATAACGATCTCTAATCTTTGGTTTGGTTTGGGCCTGATGTCTCATACTGAAATTTTGATTAACCAACATTTCACCAGCTGCCGCTAGCAATTTTATAAGAAGTGTGTGTTGGTACATCTAACAGAAATCCTATAAAAGATGTTTTCAGTACCGTTTATAAATATTGGTAAGCGATAAGATACCCGAAAGATTACCACAGGAATTAAATCTATTTGCAGGATCGATGCGGTACATTTAATAGAAATCCTATAAATATGTCCTCGGGACCACTTATATTGGCAAGCGATAAGATATCCTAAAGATTACTATGGGAATTCTATAGGTATGCAAAAGGCTGCTCACAGGATTCTATACTAATAGCTTTTTTCGATTACTATGGGAAGTACTATTTAATACTGATATGCTGACATTTGCCCATCCTAGGGAACTCTTACAGACCCTAGAAGATATTTACTAATTCTTAAATTTTTATCCTCGGGATATCTTGAGGAATTAATTGTGCTACTTGGGAAGTACCTACAACTGTATTCTTGAAGAACAATCGTAGGAAATATTTCTCTTGATATTGATGGAAAAAATTCTCAAGGGTTTTTGACGGGAATTCTAAAATTCTCTTAATAAATTTTACTTTTAGGTTATGTATACAGATTGCGACGTTAATTTTGGGAGATGAAGAATTAGATTTTGGCATATTTGAAGATGATGTTAATACTTTACCAACTGAACAAGTGTGTGTAAATCTAAATCCAAATTTAGGTGCCGGAGAAAGTACCTATACCTACAACAGCAAATTATAAATAATTTTAGATATCACTAAAATATTTTTATTCAGATTCAAATAATTATTTTTTTCTTTCAATAATTTTGTTTATTTTAAACCACTATTAACAGAAAGTGTTTCTATTAAAATAAACAGTTTTTAAGGAGAAGTTGTGTACCGTTAAATAAGGAAATTTAAATTTCATATCTATATTAGTAATAAAAAATCAACTGCAAAACAATAAGTAACACATTCTTCTAGTAAATTTAAATATAAAGAATATTAACCTGCAAACCAAAACATAAACATCAAGAAAATAATAGTGTGATCAGTGCTACTAATAATACAGGATCGGATATAGAAAGATTACTAAAAAAACCGCTGCCCAAGGAATCACTACTTCCACATCCAGATTCTCTATCCAAGTCACTCACGACGAAAAAACTTTGTATGTGAAAATAATTGTTTATGGAACTTTAATAATATAATATTTGAAATCCTCTACCCCAAAAACCCATAAAACGATACCCTACATCGGTAGTGGGGTGGGGGTGGTGATAGGGGGGTGGTAGTGGGGGGTGGATGAAGTAAAAAAATATTTTGAGGTTTCTGGTTACTGTACATAAACTAAATCACATTTTTTTTTCATCCCCTTTAATAAGGAGGTGGGGGTGGTAATGGGGGTGGCTAATGCCAAAAATTTTTTTGAGACCTTAGCTTCTTTTGTATATACTAAATACCAATTTCATGGACTCTTACTGGCTTGATTTATCCAATTTACCCCAATTTACCCCCCAACCCTTCGACGGAACAAGATGAAAATATAATCCAGTTCTAGATCTCTTTAAAGTACATATGTGTACCAAATTTCAAGTCAATATCTTAAACGGTTCCAGAGTAAACGTGCGCACAAAAAAAAGTTACAGACAGACCGACAGACAGACAGAAAATTTGTTTTTGCTCAAACTTAAAATCTCGACGTTTCATGACATTTTAAGCCTATTTGGACAATAAAAATTAAAAAAAATTTTTTTGTCGTTACTATACTTCCACTGGACGTGGAAGTAATTCAATCTGTTCATTGGGTGTTTCAAATATTAGTACATAATTTGGCATACGTCCCACTGTCATTCTCATAGGAATTCGATTCCTACGAAATTCAAGAATAGCAATTCTCTTGACTTGTCGATTCGCATGAGAATTACAGCATGAGAAAATTTTCTCAGGAGAATTAATTCCTACCATTTGAAGAATTGGGTCCCAGTGCTCTTCATTTGCAAATTTTTGGATTTCATGTAAATACTAAAGGTACACTGTAAAAAGTCAGGGTAAATTCACAATGCATTTACATTAAATATTGATGTAAATTTGACGGACATTTTTACATAAAATCTGTAAATATAATAATTTTGGAAAACAGTAAAAACACTGGAATGTGTATTTTTACATACGTCTTACAGAAATAAATATGATTATACTATAAAAATACTATAAAATTCACATAATTCCTTAAATTGTCAGCTAATTTTACATTAAATAATCTTGCTGTTTTTCAGTACTTCTCCAATTCACTTGTAACTTTACAACTTATATTGCTGGCAACAAGTAACCCATTTTAACTACCGGAATTTTGTAGTATTCCTTTTTAGAGTGTAGCGATGCTTGGAATATATCCATGGCAACTGTCAATAAAATAAATTTAGGACGCGGCGTCTAGTCAAATGACAACTACTGTCAAGACAAATTAAATCACATTATAATATTTCTGATAATCCAGTATTATAGGGATTCCACCTCGGATTGAAAGATAACTCAGGCACACAAAATTTAAAAAAAGTCCAGATCCAGACCCCCATGTATTTTGGGGCGTTGAAACCGAATATGACAATAAAAAAGGATTTTAACTATCCAAATTTCCCCTAGCACCCTCTTACAACCCTCCTGGGGGATTAAAATTCTACTTGTTCTAAACATTTGAAAAGCAGGTTTTTTGGTGCGCTGAAACCGAATATGACGATAAAAAATGATTTGAACCACCCAGTCACCCCCTAGCACCCCCTACAAGCCCCAGGGAGGGTTGAAATTCCACTTTTTCTAAACATTTAAAAAGTATCTTCATTTTTAGGTTTTTTGGTGTGCTGAAACCGAATATGATGACAAAAAATGTAAGGGGATGCTAGGGGGTGACTGGGGGGTTGAAATCAGTATTTTGTCGTTATATTCGGTTTGAGCGCACCAAATAACCTAATATTAAACATACTTTTTAAATGTTTAGAAAAAATAGAATTTCAACCCTCCCTGGGGCTTGTAGGGGGTGCTAGGAGGTGACTGGGTGGTTCAAATCAGTTTTTATCGTCATATTCGGTTTCAGCGCACCAAAAAACCTGCTTTTCAAATGTTTGGAACAAGTGAAATTTCCATTCCCCGGGAGGGTTGTAAGGGGGCGCTAGGGGAAATTTGGATAGTTAAAATCTTTTTCTATTGTCATTTTCGGTTTCTGCGTCCCAAAATACATAGGGGTAGGGGGGTCTACCCTCTGGGTCTCGACTTTGTTTTTATTTTGTGTTCCTGTGTAATAAGCTATAAACTTGTATAAATTTTTGTTTTGGCATTTTATAAGTTGGCTCGTGTACGCGAATAAAGAAATTCAAGGTCAAAGGTCGCAAGAATCGGTTTTTTGTAAATATCTCGTTTTTTATGCTCTTAATGACATTTTGATTTAATATAAAAGTTGTAGAGCATAAAATTCCCTTGTACATTCAACCGTTCTTGAGATATATTATACGCGACTCATCAAATCAACAAGACTTCACAAACCGGTGCAGTTATCAACTCTTCCACCTACAAGTGCAGCAGCTCGATAACATATCAATCGTGTCTACTACCAGATCCAATTTGGTTAGGGAATGATTTAGAACCCCAGGAATGGGGCTGGGTACTGCAGAATGAAATCCTGGAACAGATAACCACATTAAAACATAAACATAAACACACCACAGATAGTAGACAACCCCCAAATCCAAAGCCAAGGCTGTCCGGAAGGGGGTTACACATTCGGAAAAACGCAGACATACATCCACACCCCCCGATGTTGTCAATACCGGGGCTGGGGGTCGAACCCAGAGCGCGGTAGCGAGTCGATCAGCGTATTCGCCACTCAATACGCCTTAACCGATTGAGCTACCGTGCCGGTATTACCACCAGCACCAGATGAAGTGCACAATACAATATTTTGCAACTGTAAGAATGGTTGTGGTTCGCGCTGCGGATGCAAAAAATCAGGGTTGCAATGCTCTTCAGCTTGTGGTCATTGTAATGGACAAGCATGCCTCAACACTTCATCTTATCCAAATGATTTCGATGAAGAAAGTGAATATGTACCTGAAATCCTTGAAGATTTAGATTCGAATGTAACAGACAACGAGGATGATGATAATGAATTTGTAATTCAAGTTGAGCGACCGGAAGAAGATGATGATGAAGAAGAAGAAAATTAAGTTGCATATTTGCGATTAATAATAAAAATTAAAAAAAAATCCCCCTCACATTTAAACTTACATTGTAATAAATTAATTATATACGATTGGTAAATAAAAATATAATTAAAATGTATTTAAACTATTTCACTTTAATGTTTTATTATTTATATTAATTAAGTAAATATTATTAAACGAATGTCTGATTTATGAATAATATATTAAATAGAAAATAATCAAGGTTTTTTCATACTTATATTTTTAATAAATAATTAACTTTATAAATCATATTATTTATCGGATTTCACAGTTGACCTTGCGTTATGACATATGCGGCTAATCGCTCCCCACTCTTCGCGCTCTATCTCAAGAACGGTTGAGTGTATAAAATATTGCTTGAAACAAAATTTGTAGAGAATTTTATGCCCTACAACTTTTATAATAAATCTTAGACCATAAAAAACGAGATATTTACAAAAAACTGATTCTTGCGACCTTTGATCTTGAATATCTTGACTCGCGTACACGAGATTCTACGAGACTTTTTAGCCAACTTATAAAATGCCAAAATAAAAATGTATACAAGTTTACAGCTTATTATCTTTTATTCCGAGGTTTGCCCTTTTTTTACCTTAACAGATGGAAAATAAAAACAAGTGTATTTATATTATTTATTGCGGATGCCGCACTATGGAGCCAAATTCCGAAAAGTCGGCAAAAATTCATGACATTCAGTACGTACACTAAAATTAATATTTGTGAGTTTTTGGACTTGCTGGTTACGAATCCGATGTTAGAATTTGCAGAAACAATATGGTGGTTACAAATTGTCGGGCCGAAACCTTAAAAACTATTTAAAAAATCCGAACAAAAATGATTCAATTCGCTTCACGTCTTTAGTTAAGAAACTGATATTATAATTTTCAAATTTAAAATAACAGTTTCGGTATGGTGGACAGAAGCTTATTCCTTAAATTATTATACAGTGCACAATATTGAAATGGCCACTTTATATTTTAAAATTATAGTATAAGATGCTTAATTAAAGAGATGACTCCATTATCTTCAGATTTTTTAGATAAATTTTTAAGGTTTTAGTCCGCCATAATTAATGAATCCACTATCTTGTTTTTGCAAATTCCAATATCGGATTGGTAATCAGCAAGTCCAAAAACTTAAAGATATTAATTTTAGTACACGTACTGAATGTTATGAATTATGGCCAACTTTTCGAGATTTTGTCCCATGATGCACAGTAGCCTATATGAAGTTGAATGTGCCAATTTTAGAAGGAACATACAATTTTTTTCATGTAACCTGTCCAGCGCACGCCTTATATCGAATGGCAGAAACACTTAGGGAGTGTTATCTCAAAATGGACATACTGATTTTCAATGCAAAGTCCCTGAGCGAGTACCTACTGTCGTTTTGTAAAATTCTTCCACACATATTGCGTCCCCCAACCCTCTACTAATAAACCACAAAAAAGTTTATTATTTTATTATCCCAGTCCGCCCGTGTTATTTAACTCATGACGCTCATAGTACAGTGAAATTAAAATTTTAATTCGGACTTTACATAAAGCTGTTCTCTACGGAAATGTATTCCAGGGAACCGTATTATTACTATATTAAAAGTCCCCGAACATTGAGGTGCCGGAACACTCATAAAATTCAGTCGCCATCTTGGATTATACAGTTTCTAGAGATTTTCTCGTAAACGGTCAGTTTTTTGAAAATTGTACAAGATAGAAAATTTACTTGAAATTGAAATATATGTAAAATGACCCATAGTTTGCTATACTTTTTTTAATAATAAACGAATCAACACAATTAAATTGACTGCAGATTAAAAAAATAAATAGTTTAAATATGTTTAGTTAGTTTGATTAAAAAATAGCAATATATGATTTTCAACAACTTGAAGACCTAAAAGATACAAATTTCATTAACTATATGCCATTATCTGTAAAAGAAAACTTTTACCACAAAACTTAAAGCAGTTCTAGTTCATCATCGTCTTGAACCGTCATGTTTGAACAAGAATTTCCTTGGCAGATTTTACATAAAGCCGTAAAACACAAAGTTGATTTTCTAGCTTCAAGAATATTGTCAAGAGCCAGAAAATAATAGTAAATTATTTTTAAAATAAATTTAAAGAAAATTCAATTCTAGTTTGGTAAAAATATATTTCATATAAAATTAATTCATTATTAATCTAAATTTAAATTAAAGCATTACAAAATTAAACAATATAAAATTAAACAACAAAATGCTGCACTTGCTATTTATTTGGAAGAGTACAAAGTCATATTTTAATTTCGTAATTGAGGTCAAGTAGTTTTTTAGCAATACTGCAAAGACTGCAGTATTGCAATTCTGGTTATTCCACGTTTGGGTTTTGAAGAAGGTGGTTGTACTTGGTGACTCACATATCTCCTCAGGATGAGTGACCTGATAATAATGTAAGTCGAAATAATTGTTAATTAGATAAGGATTTAGGGACCCCTATATATTGTTTTTATGGATAAAAATAAATGTAGTACGACCGGCGCCTCCACCATATGTTACGTATACACTTTCCCTGTCATATACGCACAAGGGGGTAGCTAAGGTAGAGGAAACAAGAGTTTAAAAAAAATAGAACATTTATTTTTATCCATATAGGGGTCCCTAAATCCTTATCTAATTAACAATTATTTCTACTTACATTATTATCAGGTCACTCATCCTGAGGAGATATGTCAGCCACCAAGCACAACCATCTTCTTCAAAACCCAAACGTGGAATACCCAAAATTGCAATACTGCAGTCTTTGCAGTATTGCTAAAAAACTACTTGACCTCAATTACGAAATTAAAATATGACTTTGTACTCTTCCAAATAAATAGCAAGTGCAGCATTTTGTTGTTTAATTTTATATTGTTTAATTTTGTAATGCTTTAATTTAAATTTAGATTAATAATGAATTAATTTTATATGAAATATACTTTTACCAAACTAGAATTGAATTTTCTTTAAATTTATTTTAAAAATAATTTACTATTATTTTCTGGCTCTTGACAATATCCACAACCAGTTTTGCAGCTACAAAGTATTAAATTCATATTGAAATTTGGAGCTGGAGGCCTCACTGTTGTAATAGGAACCAGATCTTTTCAATTTCTTTCCAGCCCCAATCTTTGGGATTTAATGATCCACTTCTGTGTCTAATAAAAAGCACTCTTTGTATGATATTTCGAAGCATCTTTGGTGGGTGAAAGTCTTGCAAGTTCAAAATTTCCATGAAGATTGTGATGTGTCGTAATGGTGTTGTATGCATAAAATCTCAACTCATCAATAGTTTTAACATTTTCTTTTTTATTACCATAGAGTCGCATTATAAATTTTTTTCAAACTGTAATTAATTTATCTGCATCCTCAACAGGTCTGTTAAATATTTTAATATGCTTAATCATATTCTTATTCCTTTGGACAAGTTTTATAGCAGCGTTTTTATCTTTTTTTATAAAAAGATGTTGTATCACAACCGGATATAGCATGTAGATATAGCAAAACTTCCTTCATTGGGCCTAGCAAGCATTGCACATTCGAAATATTTGTGAATCGATCTGGTTTAGATGCTGACTTGGTCTTAGCATATGAAGGTTTTTATTACAATGGTGTATTAAAAGGACCATCTTATCAGTATCATCACCTACTACAATGACCTTTTTATTGGTTTCTGCAAGTGTTACAGCTGTAGATACAATTACTGTATCAGCATCATCTGGAGCCTGTATAACGGAGATTCCAAATTTTCTTAAAATCATTGTCAATCATTGTTCAATAAAATGTTTCTTATTTTTCCTATTCGAGACGAAATCAGCTTGATAAATTGAAGACATTGTCAGTCACAGCAATTTCGATGTTACATTTTGCTTTAACAGATCTTCGTTGTTCTTAGCTCTTAATATTTAATGTGCCACTATGCCACGAATGTAATTTTTCCTACATATTTTATGTACAGAAATTTGTTCAACACCTTCAAAATGTTTCCACTTATCATCATTTCTCGTTTTGCTTGCAATAATTAGTGTCACAAGTCCTTCGATTTAACACATACACTCTCATCTTTTAAAAGCCATAACATTGCATAAGATACACGTATTAGCTTCCATATTGCCTTAAAAATATTTACCAGGAACAACAACAAATAACAAATTTTTAAACGATCACTCTGTCAAATATAATCCAATGCACTTATTATAACTTATTAACACACTATTTATATTAAGTATAATACTAATAAATACTCATTATTTAACAAACAACTACGGGCCATAAACACAAGCAAAAAGTAGTAATCTACTGTGAAGATTGGCCGCAGTAATCCATGTTTGATGCTCGGAATGCCCCCCTCAACGGGACCACTTGTATTTTATGTTTTTTGGATAGCTGATCACGAAAATCGGGATCCCGCGGCTCTAAAAGTAGTGCGTCACCCCTAAAAATGCCAAGAACCACCCCTTTTGGGTTTTTTTTTCGCGGTAATGTGAATAATACTCTAAAATAATGTTATGAATGTATGAAATGTTCATTTATCAACAATATTTCTACCTTCTCTTTCAATTCGCTGCAAACTTGGGGGTAGTTTTCACCCCTAAAGGGTGAAAAAATTTTTAGTGTTTCTTTCGACGGAAGTTTATCAAAAATTACAAGCAAACTAAAAAGTGTATATCTCTACCTATTTTCTAAGTATTCGTTCAATTTAATGGGGTAGTTTTCACCCCTGAGTGGTTGAAAAAAAATTTCTTCATTGTACAATCCCCGTTCACCTAAACTCAAATCAAAATGTGAAAGAAAAGAAAATCCATAATTTTTCCATTTTACGTCAATTTATGGGTAGTTTTACCCCCTCTGTTTAACTCTCAGCATAAAATTTGTCCTTATTTTAGATGGGCATACTGCAGAATATCATTACAATTACCACATTCATAGCATTATTTTACAGTATTATTCACATTACCGCGAAAACGGGGGTGGTTTTTGGCATTTTTAGGGGTGACGCACTATTTTTAGAGCCGCGGGACTCCGATTTTCGTGATCTGCGACCCAAAAAACACAAAATGGTCCCGATGAGGGGGGCATTCCGAGCGTCAAACCCCGCGTTTTACATGGACTACAGACGCAGTGCGCGAATCTACATAAATCTTGCGCCTCTCATTAAACAATTGGGTTTTTTTTAGGGTTCCGGCACTTCTACATTTAGGGACTTTTAGTATATTATTAAGTACATATATCTATACCCATTTCCGGTGAAAACAGCTTTATGTAAATTTGTCCGAATTTTCAGTGGTTTTCGAGCTAATTTGACTGCGCTATCAAGAATCCAATGACTGGTCATCAGAAAAATATTCAACTTCAAAATATCCGGCGTCGTATAAAAGTTAAAACTTTCGGACGGTGACAGCTCGCCAAATTAATTTCAGATAATTCCACCAACTGAAAAACTTTCGGATCATCGGATATCGGATGCATGTGAATTCAACTTAAAATATTTTATCTAGTCTGATTAAATCAAATAGGTATGTTAGGTGGTAAATCTAAATCTGCATTATCTATTTAGTACAGCAACTTGAGGTTTTAACTTCGAAATAATTGTCATACTCATATCATATGAATTAGATTTTATTTTTGGCGGTTTAATAGTAAATGCATCATGGATATATTTCTATATTTTGCGGGGGCATGCTAATTTTTAAGGGGGCACCTAAAAAAAAAAAAGAAAACATTGGAGCTGACGACTTGAAAATTGCGATTTTAGCTTGAAATAAAAGATATTTCAAAACAGTCAAATAACTCGAAAAGTATTATATTTAGCGAAAAAATGCTAAAAACAAATAAGAAAGCTAATATAAATTCAGGACGAATATCGTTTTTTTCCTAATTTCCGTAGAATTAATGGTCTCGGAGATCTGGAAGTATAAATATAACGTCGGAACGTTTATAACACGAAGTATTTAATTTAAATGTTAAATATTTCAGAAACTATCTTCATAAATTTTTTACCATAGTTCTATATACAAGGACAAATAACAAAAAAACTCTAGATTGGTAGGTGTAGAGGAGCAAAAAATTATTTTGATATCTACGCCCTCGTTTCTATAGCATTAAAAACAAATGAGTTATGACAGAGAGAATGGTTTCTTCACATTTTCTTTTTGTAAAAACGTCTTTATTTTGTTCTGTAAATGATCAGTAATTAAAAAAATATACACAAATATCGTTTTTGTTAACATAGTATGCCATAGAAGCTCAAATTTTTTCATCTTATTAAAGCACTTGCTTTAGAAAAAAGTATGCATTTTAATATATAGTATGTCTCGTTTTGCTTGGAACCACCTCCATAAAAAGGTTCGACTCAGATCGGGTTTTTTAAAACGCTGACCTCTGAAAAGTGCTTTTTTGTGATACCTTAAATTTTATAAAATGTATAAGTCTGACCCACTGCTTTTATTTTTGCAGGTGGAAAATGATGAAAACTTACTAGCGATTTTTTAATTTCAAATCTGAGTACACCGCTGGATTCGGCAACACTTCAAATGGGTTTGTACCAAATTTGAAAAAACACTTATTTTTGGATTTTTCCAAGAAATAATATTTCTGAAATTGTCAATGAATTTGTGTTAATTTTAATATTCAAACTTCTGCTTATAATAATAATTTTTGAGCGGAAGCGCAAGGGTTGTGTATCATTAGAACATTAATTTCTCTAAAAGGCCCAGTACTTTCACCTCCCGTTAATTCTATTCTATCGATAGATTTCATGGAAACAATTATTGACACGATTGTATCCAAGGAAATTATCTGGAGAATAACCCAAATAACACAATTATGTACATTTTATGATCATAGTACAAATCAAGAAGTACGTACTCGTGTAAAGTATATGCGAATGCATAGACTTTCTCCAAAGAATGACCTACTTTTTACATGCAATTCAGTTGCAAATGTTTCCAATTCTTTGGTACCTTGCATGATCTTTGTATATGCGTAGCGCATGTAAAAAGTATAAACTATGCATAAGAATAGTAGTACTAATTATATATTTTAATATGAATATTTTTGTCTTTCGGATGAAAGGAAAACAAAGAATATATGATAGTTCCATATGTATTTTATTTACTTTAACATATCTAATATTGTTTACCATACCCCAATTTACTCACAAGGGTTGCCTGTAAATTATATTGTTTATTAAATTATTAAATTCATTTTTACTTAACTTTTTACCAATTGTCGTCAGTAAGGCATCGAAGCTGCAACGCCATCTCAATAACTGTTCTAATATTTACCCACTGGGCTATCCTGTGTCTCTCATTTTCGATGCTAAAAGTGGTATAGTAATGTGTGGGACATTTATTTAATGAGATTATCAGTAATAATAAGTTTTTATTATGTGAAATTGAATTTCTAATATAACTTTTAACAAACAATTATACCTTAATTAAAATATTATGTGAAAATCGTTCAGATTCTCTTTTTTTTATTTTTTATTTGTATTCACAAACCTAATTTTTTCCTGTTAGCATTTATATTTATTTATAATTATTAAGAGTATGACGAAAATTTGCTAATACGAAATTTGTCGGTAAATTGTATATGCTTTGTTCATATGCCTTTTACATTCATAAAAGTATATGCAATTCTGTTACATATTTAAGCTTAGTCTGATGCGGAGTAATATAGCATATACTATTATCATATGAAATAAAATCGTACCTAAAAGTATGTATATTTGTAAATCGTACATACTAAGCACAAACTGTGTTATGTGGGAACTTTAACGGGGGTGAAAGTACCGGGCCTAAAGGTGCTGAAATTATCACCGGCGACTTCGCCAAATTCTCGACTAAAGGGAACATCTTATTTCCGATTTTGGCTCACCTTATACTAGACGTAACTGGATGAATATGATATGGGACTACTAGACTGGCGGTACATGACCAGTCGGGTGCAACGTTTTTAAAATGCATGCCAATCATATATATGAATGAAATTACCATGAATATGCCAGAAACGCAAATTTTAGGCAGTTGTCGCGTGCAGAAAGGTGTGCAAATCGATTTTTTTTGTTTTTTTTTGTGTTTTTTTTTTAATTCTAAAATGGATGCCAACAGTGCCAAACGAAGAGCCGTAAAAAGGAATCCAGCGGAAATTCATTGGCATGCAGTTTCCGCGCGCGAAACAACTTTTGATGCGCACATTAAATCGTAAAATTTTTTGGTGTTCTTGATTTTGGATGATTTTGATTTTGGATTTTATTTCAAGGCTTTTCTTTTGGCACTATTGGCATCCATTCTAAAATTAAAAAAAAACAAAAAAAATCAATTTGCACACCTTCTGCACGCGACGACTGCCTAAAATTTGCGTTTCTGGCATATTCATGGTAATTTCATTCATATATATGATTGGCATGCATTTTAAAAACATTGCACCTGACTGGTCATGTACCGCTAGTCTATACCGCCGAGCCACACCTTATAGTTTGAGAAAGATTTCATAAAAATCCCTTATAGTCATTTGGTAGTTTTACCTGGGAAGTTTTCCGGGAGTTTTGAAAATTGGCGATTTAAATTTCGATGAGCTATTTCCCAATTTCTACTTTGCCACCTCGTATCTTTGCCGCTCCCGCCGCCATATTGGAAAAATGGCTCCTAAAAACGGTTTTTTGACAATATCTCCTTTCCGATTCATTTTACGATAAAAACAGTTATATAATAAATTAAACTAGAGAAAATTCCCTATAATTTTTTTAATAACCTTTTTTAACCTCCCCACAATAAAATTGTGGGAGGGTACTACAATTAGTCCAAAATCGAAAATTGAGATAACATCAAATCTTTACGTTTTGAGGTCCCAGGAACCCAAAAAAGTTGTTTTTGAAAAATGTCTGTGTGTGTGTATGTGTGTGTGTGTGTGTGTGTGTGTGTGTGTGTGTGTGTGTGTGTGTGTGTGTGTGTGTGTGTGTGTGTGTATGTCTGTTAGCACGATAGCGGCGAAGCCACTAAACGGATTTGGATGAAACTTTGCATGAGGGTTTCTTTAGTGCTCCAGAAGATCTGAAAAGGTTTTGGTTGAGATCGGATTACGTTTGTTGCTGTTTTGGCACAACAAGCTGTTTATTTTATGATTACTTACAATTTGTAATCGAACCATTGAAAAGCAGTAAAAATTCCGATTTCAACGATATATCACACTTGCACTCTTTAGCTTTGGTTTCCGTGAAAAAAATTAAAAACCAAATAACACGCTTCTTGTGTAAAATATATTTTATAGTGGAACCACAGAATACAATAACTGCACAGAGGCGAAGTCTTTGGCGGTTCCTTTCAGTTTTGATGGCTCGTTTTCTGTGACCTTGCGTACCAGTTGCGTCTACACCACGGTGTATTAAATAGGTGGTCCGGCACTTTCCTATCATAATAATGGCTGTAAGTGCATGGTTTCTATTTACTTTAATAGATGGCGCGACCAATAAGGTCCTACAATTACCTGGGCATGTGCATCGTATAACTAACACAACCTCAAATTTTAAGGTGTTTTCGTTTATTCTCATATTTAATGTTTGTATAGGCATTTTTAGCTCGGAGCCATACTGGCTCCAAGCAAATATTTAAAATTTCACGCAAATAATTTTTCAATATTGTTGATTAATAAAAATAGACTGCTAATTATAGGTTAGATTCCTAACCTGCAAAAGTGTCTTATTTTATTGTGACAAACTATTTAAAACTTCATACATATTACGTTGAACTTGACTTTGGTTGAAAGTACAGGAACCAGGCAGAAATTTTAATAATAGCTACGTAATACCTGTAAATCTTAAGAAATATATATTTTTGAGGTTAGCTGTGACGACACGTGCAATACTGCAATGTTTTAATTTAGCTAATTAATGTCAGATGTCACTGGACTATTGTCAAAAACAAGAAGCCGGGAATGTATGCAACACTGTATGTACGTATGCACAGAACCTGTAAAATTATCTATCTATGCGTAAGTAATGAGAGATCTTATTGGTCCTGCCATCTATTACAAACTAGTTAGAACTTTATAAACATTACATTGAACTAGATTTTGGTCGAAAGTATGGGAACCAGGCAGAAATTTTAATAATAGCTACGTAGTACTAAATTTTAAGAAATATATATTTTTGAGGTTAGCTATGACGTCATGTGCAGATCCCCATTTAAGGATACACTGAAAAGACAGTGTATTTCGAGTTGGATTGAAAAATATTACGATTTGAATTGCTTATAATCGGCGCCTATTTTCAATTGAGTTGTACACTAGGTTTTATTTACGAGAATTTTAATTCTCGCTTAATGTTTTCAATATCCCAAAATGAGTGGAAAAAAAAATTCACAAATCCAAACTTAACACGATAAACATCAACAGTGTCAAGATAAAAGTGAGGTTGATTGTTAAACAATTAAGAAATGGCGATGAATATACAAATTTGGTTTTGGCGGGAAGGCTAGCCTTCGCCTCTGTATAGTTACTGTACTCAGTGGTCTAACCTAACGTTCAATAGACTAGTGTGTTAAAGCGTGCAGACTGTATGCTGAGTAAATTTGAGTGTCAAGTGCATCGAGACATTACACGACGTTCATAAAGCCCACGGAAGGTGTGAGAAGCCTTCGTGAACCGCTCACAAGCCCTACAAGTATAAGCAATCTCACCGGAACGTTTTCGGTGAGTTTTTTCCAATAAAACTTTAAAAGTGACATTATATTTTAAAAACTGTTTCCGCTACTTCCGCCATCCCACCGGAAATTCTTCCGGCAACATAACCTAAAAATAGTGCTACAAAACTTAAAAATAATTTAAGACATTGGTACCAACCTAAAATATTTTTTCGAAAACTGTCAAAAACCAAATTCCCCCAGAAAAACATTGAAACCAAAAATTTGACAGCTTACTTCCCCGACCGATTTAGTGAAAAATCGGCCGAGGCCAGAAGATAAAATAAAATATATCAACTCAAACTTAAACGATCCACCATGAACACTACTCCGGCCACATCTGGCAGGGAAGCTGTCCACCAAGAGTTATATGGTTTTTCCAAAAGATGGCCATCTCTACCACCCATTACCAACGAACGGATGTTTTCGTTTAGTTGTTTCCCGTATCAATAATCAAAATTATTAAGTGCTCTTGCCTACGAACTTAGTTTTTATAGTGTTGTGTTTATTAACCTCCCCACAATAATTGTGGGAGGTTACTACAATTAATCCAAAATCGAAAATTGAGATAACATCAAATCTTTACGATTTCGAGGTCCCGGAAACCCAAAAAAGTGGTTTGTAACTAATGCCTGTGTGTTAGCACGATAGCTACGAAGCTACTAAACGGATTTGGATGAAACTTTTACATGAGGGTTTCTTTAGTGCTCCAGAAGATCTGAAAAGGTTTTGGTTGAGATCGGATTACGTTTAGTGCCATTTTGGCACAAGTTGTTTATTTTATGATTACTTAGAATTTGTAATTGAACCATTAAAAAGCAGTATAAATTCCAATTTCAACGATATATCACACTTGCACCCTTTCGATTTGGTTTCCGTTAAAAAAATTAAAAATAATTCGTTATATGCGCACATATGACAGCATCCCAAAAATATTATTGGTATTATTGTTAGGGGAAAACGTATTTTGCCATCTGTCAAAAATATTTGGGTTGGTAACCTTTGTGAATGTTGATTTATAGCTTATGGTACGTGACGTCACAGCTAACCTCAAAAATATATATTTCTTAAGATTTAAGAATATTACGTAGCTATTATTAAAATTTCTGCCTGGTTCCCGTACTTTCAACTAAAATCTAGTACAGTGTAATGTTTATGAAGTCCTAAATACTTTGTCCTAATAAAATAAGACTCTTTTTGCGGGTTAGAAATCTAACCTGTAATTAGCAATCTATTTTTTTATTAATCAATCATTTTTAGGTCACATGGTTTTGACAATTTTGACATTTTGCTTGAGGGACAACAAAACGCAGTTTGCGTGGTTTTATATATTTTTTTCTGATGTTCTTGAGAAACTGTGTGTTTTCGTAATAATGTCATATAGTGAATATTATCCAATTCTTATGGGTGATGTAAAGTGTCGCTACGATGAGAAAATCAAAATAATGGACAATATTGACCCATACACCCTTGGAGTGGAGACTGGAGACCTTTCTGCAGATTTGTCTATTTTACCTTGTGTGTCCGTAATTAATATGGTAAATTACTTAGTGTCGACTCACAGCTTCTTCGCAGATCAGCAGTTAAAGGCATACAAATCTTTACAAGCATATAAATATTATGAGGCTGGATTTGTGTAAGAAGTTTGTGCAAGAAAGATAAACTCAAATGTATTCATTGTTATGGGCAAGGCAAGTTTACATTTAAATAACTAAGTGCTAGATTTCAGTGATATATTATCCGTATGTAGTATTCAATAGACTCTGCCAGAAAGTGATTTCTTTACCTTTCTTCTAAGGTTTTTTACATTCAAAATAAACCTTATCTCACAATCGCACCTTGTCGCAAAAAAAGATGGTGTTTTATTTTTATTTCACATTTAAAACTGAGATTACTTCTTTGTTTACATTGGAATAAAAAGTTTGGTTATCCCTCAGGCAATATGGTCGACTTATCGTGACGTCATCCTAAGATGGTCTATATAGAAAAATTATTTGCATGAGTTTTTTAACTATCTGCTCGGAGTCACTGTGGCTCCAAGCTAAAAATGCGTAGTCAAACATTAAAAATGAGAATAAACTTGAAAAACTTAAACATGTTATGTCCTTAAATATATTTAATAACCTAAAAAATCAACATTCGTAAAGGTTACCAACCCAAATATTTTTGACAATGTCAAAACTTATTTTAGTTGTTTTTTTTTTAAGGTAATAATTGTTTATAGCCGTGTTCGGATATTACGTCTGATTGATGCGACACGTCACAATCGTTCATTGCAAATCGAGCTAACTGAGCTAAATTTTAAACGTTCGAATATTACAAAATAAAGGCCTCGGACGAAGCTCGACTTGCTCAACCTTTTTGATCGAGCAGGAAGATTTTAATTTGATGCATGCGTAGTCTGCTTGAACAGTCCATAATGTTATTGACTTGTTGAAGTTAGAGTGTCATTTGGGCTAAATTCTGTGTTATTATTTTTTTTTCATTATCCAATATTTTACAAAATCTTCGAAACGTTATCTGTTAATACCCTTATAATATCCGGCAATTGATTAACATGCAACATAAACAAACATGAGAGGTTATGTTTTAACAGATTGCTTGTAGTCCGCTTCAGTTCGTTCGATATTTGTTGATGAAATAAATGGCTCCAAAGTCACGTGTAATTTATCTGTTTGCTCAGTGCTCTGATTTCCGATGTAATATCCAAATACAGCTGATAAGGATCCACCGTGTGGGGAGGTTCCAGCCGCTTCCAGTAGCTGCCAATTTTTTTTTTGCAAAATGAATAGTTTTAGCGTACGAGCGCCGCAAAATCTACTCCAACATGCGTTTTGACCAAAAAACTCATTTCCACACCACCATGAGGTAGAGTAAGTGGCGCGTTTTTTTATCGTGGTATTCACAGTAGGCCTAATCCACATGCAATGCACTATTCCAAAATTTAGCACATTCTCCTTCGCTTCGCTATTCTTGATGGACCAGGTGTTGCGAGTTCATAGTCTTCAGTACCGATCAAAACGTCACAGACAGAAATTTCATGCACATAATCCGCGATGGGATTATCAGTTTTATTGCAATCCTCTTCGTCCTCGATTTCATCATACGTTTGCTCGAGAACAGTCTCCGTTTCTTTCTCTTCATCGCTATCTTGTGATAGAATTTGTAAATTATAACAGATACCACTACAATTCGTGCATATAATGGAGCACTTTAATCCAGCCTTTCTGCAACCACAGGCTTTCTCACATCACTTTTTGCATTTGCAAGAAATAATTTTTAACAAGGTTTCCGGAGCTGGCCAAAACGCATGTTGGAGTAGATTTTGCGGCGCTCGTACGCTAAAACTATTCATTTTACAAAAAAAAAAGTTATTAAAAAAACTATAGGAATTTTTCTCTAGTTTAATTTATTATATAACTGTTTTTATCGTAAAATGAATCGGAAAGGAGATATTGTCAAAAAACAGTTTTTAGGCGCCATTTTTCCAATATGGCGGCGGGAGCGGCAAAGATACGAGGTGGCAAAGTAGAGATTCGGAAACCGCACATCGAAATCTATAAAATCACCAATTTTCAAAACTCCCGGAAAACTTCCCAGCTAACCTCTTTTTTGAGTACAAAATGACTGTAGTATTAGCCGATTCACAGTAATGTTTGTACACATAGGAACTAATGGACCAGTCATGTGGCCAGCGCGGTCACCGGATCTAAGGCTGTTAGAAGTTTATTTTTAGGGCCATATTAGAGAACGTGTATATTCAGCAATACCATTAGAAAATTTGAAAGATCGAGTTAGGAGGGAAATAAATTCTATAACATCTCATCAGTGTGATGAGAGAAACATTGGCAAAACAAGACGTTGTGAAGATATCGGAGGTGAACATTTTGAACAATTGTTATATATTTTTTTAGATAATGTGATAAAGTAATTACTGAGTTTTAATTCGTTTGTTTCTTAATTCGTTCATTCGTTATCATTTGTCATAATTCACTTGTATTATTTTTACGAATAAACAGTGGAATGTGGAGTTATCGGTAATAAAATGTTTTATTGAAATAATGTAGTGAGCCAATATGGTGATATTTAAACAAAATGAGTTATTCTGGAACAACGATTTCCGAAATGTTTAGGAGCCAATAACACAAATGTCATATGACATAATGTCGTAATTGTATTTTTTGATTATTTGTTGAAGCAAAACAAAAATTTTTTTGGGGTCACAGCCGCCTAGATAAAAAATTAAATTTAGTCATAAAAATGTCAGTCATTAATATTTTTTTTCCAATACGTTATAGTTGTATGCAAAATGACTTTCTGAATTTAAAAATGTAAAAATATATAGGGTCTTCCATTTAAAAATCCAAAGTTAGCACCATTTCCGGTGAAACTGGAAGCGACAGAAAATGATAAAAAAGTCGAATTAATGCATATACAGCCGTTATTATTTGATGTACCAAGATCAAGAAGATATAAGTGCAAGCGTCATTTTCTGGCCACCCGGTATTAGCTATTATCAATATTGTAGATTATAAAATTTCCCAAAATTTCTCTTAATGAATTATGTATTCGTGAAATATTCTTCTCAAATAACACAAGTGCTTTTAAATTTTATCTATATATTTTTTCTCAAGCTAAGTTACCATTAAGACCATTCGTGTAAATTGGCAGTTTATTAGCAAATATTAAATTCATCGCGTTAAAGCGCTCAAGATTTAATCAGATAATAAACTGTCAATTTACATTCTTTATGTTATACCAGGCAACAAAGCTTTCGAAAAAATTTTACCGATAAAATTCTAAACACTAGGGATATTACATACGATAAATTATTATTACTACAGTTGTTTTTTGCCTTACCTATATGACTTATTTATGTCTTAGAAATGTATGTTACCAAATTTTTTTATTTTAATTTTCAAAATCGAAAATTGTGTGCTTTCAGTGAACTCTATGCAAGCTGTAGAAGTCAATGGTTTAGGTAACCACAACCGAAATCGAACCGAAATATATTTCGGTTTCGGTTAGGGATTGCATTACTGGTTAACCGGTTAACCGGTTATTAGGACAAAAAACACATGACGATAAATACCGGTTATTTTAATTTTTTACCGGTTATTTCGGTAAATTTTGAACTTGCGATATGTCACGTATTCAACGTTTCTATTTATGTCACTGACTAGTATTCACTAAATATAGAGTGACTGTCCCAACACCGAGCACTTTTAACAATAAATAAATAATATTATAAAAAGTAAACTCCAAACACCAAGCCCTAAGAAATACAAGAGAGACATTGACAATATCTTACGACAGAAAATTGGATATTTCACTGCCGTAAATATCCGTGGAATACATTTAGAAGTATGTTATTACCAATTTTTATTAACTTATCGACCCACCAATATCGATTGAGGAAGGGCATCTTCAGCTGGTGGTATTCTATGCACAAATATCAGACGACTAACAGATATAGCTTTGAAAAACTAACCCTTTTAACAGGCTATTTTTAAAAATATTGTATTTTTAGATCAGGTATTCAGTAAATGCCCTATTTGAGTTTATGTTTATAATTTTTGTTATTTAAGTGGATATTTTTGTTATTTACAGAATAATTATTTATTTAAATTTATTACATTTATATTTGTTCTTTTTGATAAATTAACTCATATATAAAAAGTCTATTTGACAGTCACATTTTTGTCACTTTGACAGCGATAAAAAAGGTGCATCGTTTTTTATCACCGATAAAAATGCCTATTCCTCAAAAGCAGAGTACACCTAGTAGTCGCACGTCACTCTGAAATCTGTACTGTCAGCTATAATTTTTAAGTATTGTGGAAACTATACTGTACGATATGAGTCGTTTTGAGAAAATTATAATAATTTTTAATAAATTATTGTTGTTGTTCGTTCACATTCATATTCTGTCGTTAATTTATTTTGCCAAAAAACACTCGAGCTTTTCTTTTATGGATAAATTTCTTTTTAACTCAAAATTTTGCCAATCAGTAATTTTGCTCGAAAAATTTACATTTGACAAAATCCCTCAACCTCCGGTCTCGTGATTTTTTCGTGTCAGTTTTTCTTATAAAATTGGCAAAATTATATCGTTACAAGGATACATTTGTGCGATAAAAAAAAGCTCTTGTAATTTTACTGTTGATAAATTAACTCTTGTATAATAAAGTCTATTTGACAGTCACATTTTTGTCACTTTTACAGCGATAAAAAAAGGTGCATCGTTTTTTATCACCGATAAAAATGCCTGTTCCTCAAAAGCAGAGTACATCTAGTAGCCGTACGTCACTTTAAAATCTGTACTGTCAGCTATAATTTACGAGTATTCGACATGTGTGGAAACTAGAGAAGAAAATATTTAAATCAGTACCCCAAACTAAACAATTTATAACAACTGTGTTTTTAATACCTGTTCCTTCAAATAATTGTATAAATAAAGATAATTATTGTTGTTGTTCGTTCACATATTCTGTCGTTAATTCATCTTGCCAAAAAACACTCGAGCTTTTCTTTTATGGATAAATTTCTTTTAACTCAAAATTTTGCCAATCAGTAATTTTGCTCGATAAACTGACATTTGACAAAATCGCTCGACCTCCGGTCTCGCGATTTTTTCATGTCAGTTTTTCTTATAAAATCACTGATTGGCAAAATTAGTTCGTTACAAAGAGAAATTTATCCGATAAAAAAAGCTCTTGTGATTTTACTGTTGATAAAAAACCCTTTGTTTATTCATTGTATCAAATATACGTATATAAAAATGTTTTTTGTTAAATTTAGATAATTTTGTACATGGAAAAAGACAATTGCCATTTTCATCCATTCTAAAAATTACCGGTAAATACCGGTTAACCGGTTATTTAAATTTTTATTTACCGATTTACCGGTTATTAAAATTTCCGGTAAATTGCAATCCCTAGTTTCGGTCCTTAATATATAGGTATCCACACTATTCATTTATTTACCACTTTGTTAAAGATTTTTAATTTTGGTAGTTTGTCGTTAACAATCAATTTAAAATAAAATCGCAAAAAATCAAATTATGTTTCTTTTTTAATTAGATAACTGATGTTCAAGTTAACTTGAGCTACCCGGAAATCGACGGGCAAATTTAGTTATTTTGCTATATTTAGAATAGATCAGTAATTAAGTTTCAAATAATTACTTCAGAGTGGTACATTTTTTATCAAACTGATGTAATTTTGGAAAAATATTCGGTTTTTTCTTTTGTGCTTATAAGAACAAACTTACAGAAGAAGGATAATGAATAAATTTAATATTTAAATTGAATTTGCCATGCTATCCGTAAACTTTTAGAGACATATTTGCTTGCTCCCGTAAAGAAAATGAATTGCATTTGTATGCAGAACCGGAAGATTACAGACAATCAAATGTGGATTATCCACGCGAACGACAGTTTTTTTCAAATTCGATTAAAGTTTTATTAAACTTACATTACATTAAACTCTCATATATTGTAGATATGCAAAGGAAGTCATTGAATATCCTACCAAGGTTAAAGTGGGCGGTGGAGGATAGTAAAGTTTATTTTAATATCATGAAATTCTAGAATTCTTCTGACTTTATTGCTTTTGAAACACCTAAATGTAATAATATTAAAAATAATAACAAAATTCATTACTTATAATGATTATGCACTTTATGTAGCAAGAGCTTGGGATGAACAATAATGAATACACCTTTGCTTAAAATTACAATAAATGTATGTTTATAGGCTATTGGGACAACAATCTTCTGTGCTTTATTACACTGTATAAGCTAAATTAACGAAAAAATAAAGATAATAATATATGTAACCTCTAATATTATAATATGAAAAGCAGCATTTTAAGTAACAACAAAACTTAATACATTATGACAAAATTAGAAAAATAACAAAGAGTGAAATAAATATACCCAAAATTTTTGTCATTAGAAGTAAAAGAAACAAGCTAAAAAAGTACTCTTCGTCAATTTACTGAGCTTTTCATATAATTGTTACACATTCTATAGGATACCTTCGCAATTATGTTAGTTTTTGAAAATTGTAAATTTTGTGATACCAATTTTGTTGGAAAAAAAATATATGAAAAAAAAAGTTGAAAAAAAAAACTTCCAACCTGTCTGGGATTCGAACACACGATCCACAAAGCAAAACTTTAGCCACTGGACCATCACATATTACTACAAAAATTGAATGTTTGTAATATACAGGGTGCGAAACTTAAAACTCCCCAAACTTGTAACTTTTTTATTTTTGTAGCGATGACCATGTTGGGCACATCAAATTGTAGACATTTTTAAGGCCTTTAAATATGCATACAGAGAGATTTAAAAAAATTTTTTTGAAAAAATTGTTAAGAAATGAAACTTAATTTTTGTGAATATTTTTTTACCCCACCCTGTACATGAACTGTGTTAATGTTTTCTTATAAATGTTTTAATTAGTTTCAATTTATGTCATTAAAATAAAAAAAAATTAAAAATAAGAATTTTGCAATTTCCTGTTTAGTACATTTTAATGTTTGCTTTTAAAAATTTATTTATTTTGTTTCTTGTTGCTGTTTTGTTACGTTGAATATTGTTTGTGATATGTCTTTTACAAATAAAGCATAAAATTATTATTTACATTGTTTCCAAAGTTATTTAAAAAAAAAATCAGTTTGGAATCGGAAAGAGTGTTTTTAATTTCTTTCTCTAAAACCAAAAAGAATTTCGAATATGACGTAATAACATAAATTAAAGATAACTAAAACCTTTATAAGATAACATTAGCGCAGTTCATGTACAGGGTGAGGTAAAAAAATATTCAAGGAAATTAAGTTTTCTTTCTTAACAATTTTTTCACACACACATGTTTAAATGCCTTAAAAATATCTACAATTTGATGTGCCCAACGTGGTCGTCGCTTACAAAATAAGAAAGTTACAAGCCTGAGGAGTTTTAAGAGGCGCACCCTGTATATTTTTTGACGCATTAGATATATTATTATGAAATATATATATTAATAAAATGTATAAACAAAAAAAAATATATTATAGAGATAACATTTCGCAAGATTTCTATTTAAGTACAAGCGACAAAAATTAAGAAAATATATATTTTTTAATTAAATGATTAATAACTTTCTTATTTACTGATTGGTTTTCTTCAAAAACGGTTCTTCATCTAGCTAACGCTAGATGAAAAATTTCAATACAATCGGAATTTTCTTTCTTAAGTTATCGTGCTTACAAGAAACGTGACGGACGGACGGACGGACGGACGGACGGACGGACGGACGGACGGACGGACGGACGGACGGACGGACAGACGGACGTACATTTTGAAATTTGTTCAGAATGCGTTCACTAACACAATGATATGAACATTTTTTCTCTACGATCGATATTTACGGTTTTAGAAATGTGCCATTAAATGCAATATACTCTCCGTTTTTGCGAAGATATACTCTTAAAAACTATTATACATAGTAGATTCAACCTCTTTCCCACTTCACACATAATTGTACGATATACTTTGTGTTCTAGACTTCTAGACACTCACTCAATGATTTTATGTGCTGCAGCATTTACTAAAGTTATTACTGAGTTTTACTAGCTAACGCTAGATGAAAAATTTCAATACAATCGGACTTTTCTTTCAAGAAACGTGATGGACGAACGGACGGACGGACAGACGTACATTTTGAAAGTTGTTCAGAATTCGTTCACTAACACAATGATATGAACATTTTTTCTCTACGAGCGATATTTAGGGTTTTAGAAATGTGCCATCAAATGCAATATACTCTCCGTTTTTAGAAGATATACTCTTCGCAAAAACTATTATACATAGTGGATTCAACCTCTTTCCCACTTCACACATAATTGTACGATATACTTTGTGTTCTAGCCCTGCCAAAAATTCCACATAGAAACTTATAAAAAAAAAGTGATGCGGTTTTATCGTTCCTATAAGTTATATTAGTATTATACAGACAGGATTTTATCTGTTTAATTAAGTTTTAAATCGGTTATGAAACAGTAATTCCGAATGAGCTATTTGGAATTATCATGTTGCCCTTTCATGAGTACTTATATGAAATGTACATCAACAAATCTACAGTTTAGTGTCTGCAAATGCACCCTTGCCCTTATATCTGTAAACATATGGAATTACAGATACAACTTTAAAGAGATCCTAAACTTTTCTATAAGTAATATCATAAGAGTTCCAGTCCGTCCTTTCTCCAGTATGTATCGTATGTAACACACCATTTATCAACATGTTTTTATTGTAAATTTCAACATTGTCTTTTTATTAGTATTAATGTGGATATACATGTCAACAAATGTACAGTTTCAATTGTATATTTTACAGATGTATTTTTATTGTAAACTTCCATTTTGCTTTTTTATTAGTATTAATTTGGATATGCATGCCGACAAATGTACAGTTTAAATTGCATATTTCAAATAGAAATACTAATATTGTGGTAAACACAAAATACTGCAAAGTCCTTATTTCCTCGGGTGTTCTTGTTCTAGCCTAGAAGCAATGAATGAGTTAGCAGTGAAAGGGACTGCTTTACTTTTAATTTAACAAACACACGTTAGTTCCTTAGGTCACATTAGATTAGATATGAATTAGCGACACGTATACAGCCCCCTCTACTGGAGCCTGGAGTTAAAGTTGCTGCTGAAATTTCTATCAGTTTCTACCAGAATGAAGCAGCAAACATTTACTTATACCACACCAATGAGAATTTATGAGAACAGTATCTAAGGTAAAACGTGCGGCTTTCCGTGGTTAAATGGCAAGTGTTTCTATAAGAAACGAGCTGCATTAGGTTAGGACAGTTTTGACTTGCAATTGAAGATTACTAATTATAATGTTTGAATAGGGATTTATGAGATCAGTTTCTATGAGTATTAATGTTTTTTTTCAGTAATATATTAAATGGGTTTTCATTTGTTTGAATGGGTAAAAAGAAAGGCCAGTTTTCAACTGCAATTACAAATACAAGTTTAATCAGTTTGAATGGGGTTATATGCGATTAATTTCTAAAAGTATTTATGCTGTTTTCCGAATATAATTGTGATGAGGTTTAATCAGTAACAAATTGTTCACTACTTGTTATGATATGGTCGGAAATTCCAAGTACACATTTAGTATTCCTTCAAAAGGATTGATGAGAGCAGTTTCTACGAGTATCTATTTGTTGTTCCTCTAGTAAATTATATAAGTCTTTACATTTACTTATACTATCTCAATGAGAATTTATGAGAACAGTATCTAATGTAAAACGTACGGCTTTCCGTGGTTAAATGGCAAGTGTTTCTATAAGAAATGAGCTGCATTAGGTTAGAACAGTTTTGATTTGCAATTGAAGATTACAAATTATAATGTTTGAATAGGGATTTATGAGATCAGTTTCTATGAGTATTAATGTTTTTTTTTTAGTAATATATTAAATGTGTTTTCATATGTTTGAATGGGTGAAAAGAAAGGTCAGTTTTCAACTGAAATTACAAATACAAATTTAATCACTTCGAATGGGGTTATATGCGATCAATTTCTAACAGTATTTATGCTGTTTTCCGAATATAATTGTGATGAGGTTTGATCAGTAACAAATTGTTCACTACATGTTACGATATGGTCGGAAATTCCAGGTACATATTAAGTATTACTTCGAAAGGATTGATGATAGCAATTTCTACGAGTATGTATTTGTTGTGCCAATAGTAAATTATATAAGTCTTTAACAGTATGCTTTCGGATCTAATTTAAATATGAAAATTATATCAGAATAAAGCAACCAAATATTTTAAACAGTATCTATTTGTAAATCCAGACATTTACTTATACTATCTCAATGAGAATTTATGAGGACAGTATCTAATGTAAAACGTGCGGCTTTCTGTGGTTAAATGGCAAGAGTTTCTATAAGAAACGAGCTGCATTAGGTTAGAACAGTTTTGATTTGCAATTGAAGATTACAAATTATAATGTTTGAATAGGGATTTATGAGATCAGTTTCTATGAGTATTAATGTTTTTTTTCAGTAATATATTAAATGTGTTTTCATTTGTTTGAATGGGTAAAAAGAAAGGTCAGTTTTCAACTGCAATTACAAATACAAGTTTAACCACTTCGAATGGGATTATATGCGATCAATTTCTAACAGTATTTATGTTGTTTTCCGAATATAATTGTGATGAGGTTTGATCAGTAACAAATTGTTCACTACATGTTACGTGTGGAAATTCCAGGTACATATTTAGTATTACTTCGAAAGGATTGATAATAGCAATTTCTACGAGTATGTATTTGTTGTGCCCATAGTAAATTATATAAGTCTTTATCAGTATGCATTCGGATCTAATTTAAATATGAAAATTATATCAGAATAAAGCAACTAAATATTTTAAACAGTATCTATTTGTAAATCCAGACATTTACTTATACCACATCAATGAGAATTTATGAGGACAGTATCTAATGTAAAACGTGCGGCTTTCCGTGGTTAAATGGCAAGAGTTTCTATAAGAAACGAGCTGCATTAGGTTAGAACAGTTTTGATTTGCAATTAAAGATTACAAATTATAATGTTTGAATAGGGATTTATGAGATCAGTTTCTATGAGTATTAATGTTTTTTTTTTTCAGTAATAAATATATTAAATGTGTTTTCATTTGTTTGAATGGGTAAAAAGAAAGGTCAGTTTTCAACTGCAATTACAAATACAAGTTTAACCACTTCGAATGGGATTATATGCGATCAATTTCTAACAGTATTTATGCTGTTTTCCGAATATAATTGTGATGAGGTTTGATCAGTAACAAATTGTTCACTACATGTTACGTGTGGAAATTCCAGGTACATATTTAATATTACTTCGAAAGGATTGATAATAGCAGTTTCTACGAGTATGTATTTGTTGTGCCCATAGTAAATTATATAAGTCTTTATCAGTATGCATTCGGATCTAATTTAAATATGAAAATTATATCAGAATAAAGCAACTAAATATTTTAAACAGTATCTATTTGTAAATCCAGACATTTACTTATACCACATCAATGAGAATTTATGAGGACAGTATCTAATGTAAAACGTGCGGCTTTCCGTGGTTAAATGGCAAGAGTTTCTATAAGAAACGAGCTGCATTAGGTTAGAACAGTTTTGATTTGCAATTAAAGATTACAAATTATAATGTTTGAATAGGGATTTATGAGATCAGTTTCTATGAGTATTAATGTTTTTTTTTTCAGTAATAAATATATTAAATGTGTTTTCATTTGTTTGAATGGGTAAAAAGAAAGGTCAGTTTTCAACTGCAGTTACAAATACAAGTTTAATCACTTCGAATGAGGTTATATGCGATCAGTTTCTAACAGTATTTATGCTGTTTTCCGAATATAATTGTGATGAGGTTTGATCAGTAACAAATTGTTCACCACATGTTACGATATGGTTGGAAATTCCAGGTACATATTTAAAGGATTGATGATAGCAGTTTCTATGAGTATGTATTTGTTGTTCCAATAGAAAATTTGTCTTTATCAGTATGCATTCGGATCTACTTTAAATACAAAATTTATATCAGAATGACACAACCAAATATTTTAAACAGTATCCACTTGTAAATCCAAACATTTAAAGATATATTTTAATGAGAACCAATCAGAACAGTATCTAATGTAACGCGTGCGGCCTTCCGGGGCTAAATTTTAAAAGTATTTTTAATAAATAGCTTTAACGGATTTGAACAGTTTTAATTTGCAATTCCAGATGAATAATTTTAATTGTTAAATAGGGATCTATGAGATCAGTGTCTTTGTGTAATGTTTTTTTTCCAATAAAAACACATTTTATTGAAAAAAAAAACGTTACACTGACCTCATAGATCCCTAACAATTAAAACTATTCATCTGGAAATGCAAATGAAAACTGTTCGAATCCGTTAAAGCTTATTTATTGCAAATAATTTTAAAATTTAGCCACGGAAAACCGCACACGTTACATTAGATACTGTTCTGATGGATTCTCATTATAATATTATCTTTGAATGTTTGGATTTAAGGTGGACACTGTTTAAAATATTTGGGGTTTCATTCTGATATGATTTTTGTATTTAAATTAGATCCGAATGCATACTGATAAAGACTTATATAATTTACTGTAGGAACAACAAATAAATACTCGTAGAAACTGCTCTCATCAATCCTCTTTAAGGAATACTAAATATGTACCTGGAATTTCCGACCATATCGTAACATGTAGTGAACAATTTGTTACGGATTAAACCTCATCACAATTATATTCGGAAAACAGCATAAATACTTTTAGAAATTGATCGCATATAACCCCATTCGAAGTGATTAAACTTGTATTTGTAATTGCAGTTGAAAACTGACCTTCCTTTTTACCCATTCAAACAAATGCAAACACATTTAATATATATTACTGAAAAAAAACATTAATACTCATAGAAACTGATCTCATAAATCCCTATTTAAACATTATAATTTGTAATCTGCAATTGCAAATCAAAACTGCTCTAACCTAATGCATTTCGTTTCTTATAGAAACACTTGCCCTTTAACCACGAAAAGCCGCACGTTTTACATTAGATACTGTTCTCATAAATTCTCATTGAGATAGTATAAGTAAATGTCTGGATTTACAAATAGATACTGTTTAAAATATTTAGTTGCTTTATTCTGATATAATTTTCATATTTAAATTAGATCCGAATCTTTACTGATAAAGACTTATATAATTTACTAGAGGAACAACAAATAGATACTCGTAGAAACTGCTCTCATCAATCCTCTTGAAGGAATACCAAATGTGTACTTGGAATTTCCCACCATATCATAACATGTAGTGAACAATTTGTTACTGATTAAACCTCATCACAATTATATCCGGAAAACAGCATAAATACTTTTATAAATTGATCGCATATAACCCCATTCGAAGTGATTAAACTTGTATTTGTAATTGCAGTTGAAAACTCTTTTTACCCATTCAAACAAATGAAAACACATTTAATATATTACTGAAAAAAAAAAACATTAATACTCATAGAAACTGATCTCAGAAATCCCTATTCAAACATTATAATTTTGAATCTTCAATTGCAAATCAACACTATTCTAACCTAATGCAGCTCGTTTCTTATAGAAACTCTTGCCATTTAACCACGGAAAGGCGCACGTTTTACATTAGATACTGTTCTCATAAATTCTCATTGAGATAGTATAAGTAAATGTGTGGATTTACAAATAGATACTGTTTAAAATATTTGGTTGCTTTATTCTGATATAATTTTCATACTTAAATTAGATCCGAATCTGTACTGATAAAGACTTATATAATTTACTATAGGAACAACAATTAGATACTCGTAGAAACTGCTCTCATCAATCCTCTTGAAGGAATACTAAATGTGTACTTGGAATTTCCGACCATATCATAACAAGTAGTTAACAATTTTTTACTGATTAAACCTCATCATAACTATATGCGGAAAACAGCATAAATACTTTTAGAAATCGATCGCATATAACCCCTTCGAAGCGATTAAACTTGTATTTGTAATTGCAGTTGAAAACTGACCTTTCTTTTTACCCAAACAAATGAAAACACATTTAATATATTACTGAAAAAAAACATTAATACTCATAGAAACTGATCTCATAAATCCCTATTCAAACATTATAATTTGTAATCTTCAATTGCAAATCAAAACTGTTCTAACCTAATGCAGCTCGTTTCTTAAAGAAACACTTGTCTTTTAATCACGGAAAGCCGCACGAATTACATTAGATACTGTGCTCATAAATTCTCATTGATGTGGTATAAGTAAATGTTTGGATTTACAAATGGATATGGCTTGACTCATTTTGCAGGTCAATTCGGATATAAACTGATAACAATTACAACAGCAACTTTACCTAACTCTTATAGAAACTTATTGACCATATAGGTTCTCATAGATACTTATTAATTTTTGACAATTTTCAATACGGATTGATGAGATTTTTTTGACAGGGAGACTTCTAGACACTCACTCAATGATTTTATGTGCTGCAGCATTTCCTACCTATTCCATTCCCTAATTAATCAATTTTTAATGGTTAATCACAAATTAATGAATTTTCCAACAACAAACGCAGACAGCGTTTTTTAGTATGGCAGCCAGCGACACTCTTTTTTGACAGATCTACTTAATATTAATTTCTTATTTTTTGTGTTATATTTAGGCTGTGTTTTCACAAAATCGATTCCTGCAGGCGCTCCAGTGGGCCAACGCCTGGCAGGTTTTTTTGCTCCTGCCAAATCCATGTTCCGTCAAATAGCCGGCAGCAAGATTTTTAACAATTTCAAGTAATAAATGACTGGCAACAAAACTTCTTGAACAATTCTGTCAATAGGCTCATTTAGTAATATTTCTTAAATAAGTGTTTTTTCACGGTTTCCATAAAGAAGTTTTCACTTGGAACACATAAAAAAAATTAGCTCAATCGGACAAGAATTGGCGAAAATATTGCAGTAAGAAAACGCCAGACTCCCTCGCGACAAATTCACCGACGTGACGTCACCGGCCCCGTCGAGCGCAGTGATAGCCAGCGAGGCCATTGCATTGCAATATTATGACGTTTAAAGAATTTCTGAAATTCGGACGCTCAGAGCAGATAATTACAACATACTTTGTTTAATATTTTACGTTTTTCTTTTCCATTAAATTAATCGGATTTTTGTTGTATATTAACAGTTATACTATACTTCAAATTAATAATGCGTGATAGTGGTTATATTAAAGCTGATTCATCGAATATGCCAAAGTAGTCCGGTGATCTTAAGAAAATTTTCGGAAAGTTTTGGGACTAGCCAAAAATTAGTCTACCCCCTACAGATTTTCCTCAGGAATCCGAAAAAAATAGTGTTGATCACTCAAAATTGTTATTTAACTTTTCTTAAACAAAATGAATTTTGCAACTTAATTTTTTGCTTATATCGTCGCTTCTAAAGGTCTCTTCGTCATGAGATTCCCTTTAAGGTGGGTATATGCAAAGATCGAATTTTTGATTGTTAATAACATTTTATGGTAAAAAAACTGAAAAAATTGAAGTTTTCAATCCACGAAATTTAAAGTACTGTAGAAACAAATATAAAATCTGTATGTTAACGATATTATGAGAAATATTACATATTTTTACCCTTAATAAAATACACTTTGCCCCGTTGAATATTAATTATTTTTTTTGCAATTAATTTATAAAAAAAAATTCAAGCTATTGTATTAAAAGATCAAATTAATATTTTACAGTTCTGTTTCCGTAAATACATTGTATTTGACGTACATTTATATAATAAAAAAGAATATTGTAAAAAAAATTAATTTGCGTCTTTTTTACGCAAAAAATCAATTTTGCAACTTAAACAAATTTAAATATCTCAGTGGATTTTACATAAAATTTATTACAACTAACGGCATTTTAATTGCCATAAAAAAATACGAATAAAAAAAAAATTGTGCTCCGCTGCTTTGGAGCCGAGATAAGAAGAATTCACGTTTTTTGCGATTACGGCGAAATTTGAAAATATTTTTACTTGAAAATTTAACTGAATATACCTCTGAGTGTGTGTTATCACTTACAAAAAAGAGCCAAAAGTCATTTTATTAAAAATATGTACTATTTCTCATAATATCGTTAACATACAGTTTTTATGGTTGTTTCTACAGTACTTCAAAGTTAAAGGATCGAAAAATTCAATTTTTTCAGTTTTTTGCCGTAAAATGTTATAAACAATCAAAAATTCGTTTTTTGCATATACCTGCCTTATAGGGGAGCTCATGACGAAGAAACTGACGTTTCGAACGCTTTTCTACGACCTTTAGAAGCGAAGATATAAGCAAGAAACTAAGTTGCAAGATTCATTTTGTTTAAAAAAAGTTAAATAACAATTAAAGCCGCCGTTTTGAGTGGTCGACACTATTTTTTTCGGATTCCTGAGGAAATTTTGTAGGGTGGTCCCAAAACTTTCCGATAAATCGTTATTTTTTAAGCTAAAATCACTGGATTAAGAGGTAGATGTTATCATGATTATGGAATATTAACTCAAATCGAGAGTTCATTAGCGCCGAAATAGGGGGCGTGAAAATGCAGCAGTAAGAATTGAAGAAAATACAGACTGCCACTTCCCGCTGAAACGCGAATGACTGGCGACCGGCGCGCGGCGGCTGTCGGGCCGATGACGTTACGTCTGGCGCGTTTGCTTGCTGCTTAGCGCGGACTTTCATAGTTTTTTTAACAAGTAAAATAGCATCAGAAAATTATAAAATTTTGCATACACTATAAATTCTTTATTTCAGAATTTATAATAAAAAAAAAATAAGAAATGAGCCTGTTGACTTTATTTAAATTACATATTTATGTTAATGACTGGAGTACAGGAGCACGCTGGTCTACAATGAAGGTGACAGGAAATCATTTTACACCATACTGTGATGTCAACAAGGAACACAAAAAAATCTCGTCTTTAAAAATGTATAGCATTGGCACTTTCTTAAATATAATTAAAATGTTGCTGCCAAGCGTTGGTCCGCTAATGAAGTAGCAGGAGATTGTTTTGTGAATAAGTAACATTAATATGATCGAAAAAAAGATAAATCAAGTTTAAACAAATATAGCAATTAAAAGTGTCGCTAGCTCCCTTACTATATATTAGCAATATAAATCCATAGTTTAGAGTTTGTATAAGTATAAGCCTCCATATCTATAAAGTGTTTTTTTTTTTACTTTTTGGATAACACTCAAGCTTAATTCACACACTTGCCAAATGAGAATTTTGCGTGAAGAATATTTATGTAATATTTGTTTCCAAACAGTTTAATTTTTTGTAGAGGTAGCAAAATACTCTCAGAATAATTCGTTTAGTTTTAACTAATAGTTAAATTCGCAAGTTAAGTTGTCCTGGGATGAATGCTATAAAGGCCATGGTAGGTTAAGATAAGTGTCCGTGCCTTTGCAACCTTTTTGCGTGTGGTTCCTTCTAGTGATGTCTCTTTGCGTAAGATACTACCACAAAAAGTTTTGACCTCAAAAACTTAATCTGGGAAATTTTTTCTTTCGAAAATTCGAAAAAAATTTTTTTGTAAATTTACTCAAGACAATTTATTAATGATATTTTCAGGAAATTTTTTCATGAAGAAAAAAAATTGATGCTTTGAATATTTTGAAAAATTTAAATACGTATTTACACGCTAGCGACCACCACTATTTCTTTATTAATTATACGCCATACAATAAGCTATAACATATATTTTACACAAAACTCCATCGAAGGGGAACGTAGTCAAATTGGCAAAGATAATTGGCAAAGATAATGTTACGTGTTTACACCCCCTTATACAGGGTGTTTACCCTGTATCGTGGGTTCAGAAATTATAACACCAGGGTAACACTAAACAATAATGTATTCACTTAGTACTAATTACAACAAATAAAGCAAAATAGTATAAATTGGTTAGAAACTCGATATATTAATAAGTATACAAATGAACAACTGCTTGAATTACACGTATTGAAAATTTTTTGGAGCAGCCTACTCATTTTTTTGAAATAACGATATGTATTTTTCACAATACATATATTTTCTACAAAACTCCATCGAAACGGTAATACATAAAAAAATTATGTGTTTATTAATAAGAATATATAATAAAAAACATGTCATGCTAATGATTTGATAATATTAGTCTGATATCTTCTGTGAATAATTCAGACAGTTTTACTGATGCGCAGTACACCCAGTCGTTTAGAAAATGTTTATTTTACGAAAATTATACGAAATAAAGAAATCGTATAATAATGCCAATATTCTTGGCTAAAGATGTCGGTCTCGGATGACTGGGGCCGGGCAGGACTATTGCCCTTTACCCCGGGGACCAGCCTCGTGCAGGGCGGGCGAACTTACTTTACGTCGGCCCCACTCACAAATGTGAGCGGTGCAGACGATTTCGGGCCACCTCCCTGGGTCCTTGGCTCGTTGGACTTTGCTGGCTAAGGCCTCTTCTGGCGTTCTTCTGTCTTGATTTTCTTTTCTTCACCAGCTTGTCCCCCCCCCCCGGGGGGGTATTCATCGGTCAGTTGGGTGTTTTGGGTTTTTGGCAGGAGTGACTGCCGGTACACAGAATGCCAATTGGCATCCTGTCATCCGATCCTTACCCGGATCATCGGTAGGGTAAGGATGAGCTGCGTAGCTCGAGGAAGGGTAGACCTAACTGCTTTGGTAACATTTTTGGTCTGAGCGGAGCTAGGGGGACTACAGGTACTGGACGGGTATTTGTCCGGTACCCGCAGAGTCTTGGGTGGGTGGTTGGGTGATCGTTCTGTTTCTTCCGTGAGGTGTCTTCATCGGACGGTGGTATGTTTTATACTCACCCGTTATCCAGTATCTACACCTTCGGCCGCTTGTGCCTCGGAGCGTCTGCTGGGTCATAGTCAGTAGCCTCCCTGACCAGTGGGTTCCCGTGCTCCTCAGCAAGGGCGTATATCTTCCTGGCTCTTTCCTTGATGATTTCAGTGACTGGGGTGTACTCCAAGTCCCTGAAGATGTCCTCGTTGCGCACGAACCAGGGTGCGTTGACTGCTGTTCGGAGGGCGACGTTCTCCACTCTCTGGATCTGTTGAAGGTAGCGCTTTGCTTGGTTGCCCCATGCTACTGAAGCGTACGCCAGTTGAGGCCGGATGAGGGACCTGATAAGCGGGTGCTTGTTCCTCAGGTTGAGTCTGCTCTGTCTACCTGTCATCGGGTAGATTAGGGCTCTTGTCCTCCTGGCCTTCTTGACGATGGCCTCCGTGTTCTGTCTCCATGTTAGGCCTTTGTCCATGGTCACGCCAAGGTAGTTGACGGAATCATGCCATTGGATGTCTTCACCAAACATGGAAACGTGACCTGTGGGGTTTTGTTTTCTTACCTTTTTGAAGAGGACCGCCTTGCTCTTCTCGGCGTTGACGGCTACTTTCCATCTGTTACACCAGTCCTCTAGGAGGGTGGCCGCCTCCTGGAGGTTTCTGGTGGCTATCCTTGCGTTCCAGGATCTGGCTGTCAGGACTGTGTCATCGGCGTAGAGGGCCATGGAGGTCCTCTCCGTCCGTGGTAGATCGGATGTGAAGATGGAGAACAAGTGGGGGGACAGCACTGAGCCTTGGGGGACTCCTGCCTCCATTGTTCTGTACGTGGACACCTTGTCCACGATCTTCACCCTCATCTGTCTTCTGTGTAGGTATGATCTCACTAGCTTGACGAGTGCAATGGGGTAACCCATACTCATCATGTTGGCTAGGAGACCATCGTGCTAGACCCTGTCGAAGGCTTTGGCGACGTCCAGGAACAGCGCTGCCGTGACCTGTCTCTGGTTGAACCCCTTTGTGATCTCCTCGGTGAGGCGGAGCACTTGGAGTTCAGTAGAGTGCCCTGTCCTGTAGGCAAACTGTTCGTCCGGGAGGATGTCCAGTTCTTCTGTCTTCTCGGCTATCCTCTTGAGGATGATTCTTTCGACTACCTTGCTCATTGCTGGGAGGAGACTGATTGGCCTGTAAGAAGAAGGAAAGATTAGATTCTTACCTGGCTTCGGGATGACTATGACGCCGGCCTTCTTCCACCTGGAGGGGAAATGTTTCAATCTCAACATTGCGTTGATGATGTTGACCATCGCTGCTACTCCTTTCCTGGGTAGCTTCTTGAGGGCGATGTTCCCAATGCCATCACACCCTGGAGTCTTTCTGTTTTTTAAGCTCGTTAGGATCTCCTTGACCTCCTCGGGGGTGGTCGGAAGGATGTGGTCGTCATCTGGCAGGCGGTTCATCCGACGTACCCTGCGCTCCACGTCGTCCACCCAGTCCTCGTCCTCATCATCGAGCTGGTTTTCCCTACACTGTAGTTCCAAGCTGTCGGTGAATGCCTCGGCTTTTTCCTGGCGAGTGTAGACAATACCATTCTCTCCGTGGATCGGGGGCATGGGTGTCCTCCGGTTTCGCAGAGCCCGTTGGGTGGTCCAGATACTTCTGTCCTGTGTGTCCAGTGACTCCAGGTGGCGCTGCCATCCTTCTTGTCTGTGTTCCTGGAGGGCAGCCTTGACTCTCATGCTCAGGATGTTGTATTTCCTCCTGTCTTCTGGGAGTCTGGTTCTCATGGCCCGTCTCTTCGCACTTCGTCTATCCCTTATCAGCTGCCTGGTATCCTCTGGGAGGTTTGCCATCGGCGCTGGTGCTCGTCTCGTCTCTGTTTCGGTGGTACTTTCCCTCAGTGCCGCCTGGATCTGATTTTCCAGGGAGGTGATGGCCCTCTCCACGTCTGCCTCGGTTTCGAGTCTGGGAATTTGTGTAATGCCCCTCTGCAGTGCTGCACGGAACAATTCCCAGTCCGTCCTCCTTTTGATGAAAGTTGTCGTGTTCTTGTTGTAGAACTCTCCAAAATCGTCCTAAGTTGAAGACATAATCAAAATTCGACTTAGGCAAAAATTTCATTTGAAGACATTTTTGGGAGTCTGCAGAGGCGCAGATCAGTCCACAAGGGCCGTTTTGGGTTCTATAAGGCGTTGGAAATGACCAGGTGAAAATTCGAAGAAACACCGAATTTTCACTTAGGAAAAATGTTTTTGGTTCAGAATATGAGAGTAGAAGTATATAATGACAAAGATTTATGAATAATATACTTTTTCAAAGGTACCATAAATTGGACTTTGAAAAATAATATTTTTGGAAGGGCGTCAAAATTTGGTCCAGGAATCGATTTATCGAAAGTACGCCAAAATTTCACTTGCAGACTAATTTTTCAAAACTGCGTTGAAATTTGGCTTGAAAATCGATTTTTCAAAAGTACGCCAAAATTTCACCCGCAGATTAACTTTTCAAAAGTACCTTGAAATTTGGCTTGAAAATCGATTTTTCAAAAGTACGCCAAAATTTCACCCGCGGATTCACTTTTCAAAAGTACCTTGAAATTTGGCTCGAAAATCGATTTTTCAAAAGTACGCTAAAATTCGTCTTAAAATGGATTTTTCAAAAGTACCACAAAGTCAGTTTAAAAAGTACCACGAAAATATAATTTAAATTATTTTTTATTTTTTATTCCTCAACCAAAGACATTGACCTTTGAGGTACGGTCATTGAAAGCCCAATTCTAAAGTATGAGCATAAAATTTTACCGATGCACTGCATCCAAAAGGCAAAATAGAAGATTTTGTCAAAGCCGGCGTAGTGCCGATAAGCAAAAATTGATAAAAATCAATGCACATGTACAAGGCCGGTTTCTCGCATAGAAAGAGTTTGGATTGACCCAGCGGCTCGCAATTTGGTCGATCGCGTTGAATGGTCCAGACAAAGCGATGGTAGAAAAGCCAATAACAGGGCTTTTCAAATGACAAAGTTATAGAGGAAAACGCCTTGTGCATAAAAATCCAAAAATTCAATTTTGCCTAAAAGTCGCTCGAAGGTGAGACGCTGCCAAATCGATAATATTGAACGACTGTGATAAGGGTTAGTAAGTCGTGGACTGATCGAACGCCACTCAACTTATGCAGTAATAAGTCCTCTGAATGTGTTTGAGTATGTGAATCTCCACGATACAAGAACTTTAAAGCTAAGTAGTCTCTAGCGAAACTAAATTCATTTAGTAAAACTTTTTTAAGTTAATTTCAGTCAGCCTTAATTATTCATTTACCCAGAGTCTGAAATGATTCTAAAAGCTCGCATTTTGATTCTGAGAAGGTATGTATGAATATTTTCTACCTAATCGATCGTTAGCGTGAGCGCTCTCGCTTGTATGGTCTGAAAGTCACTACCTTGATTGGGGAAGGCACGATTCTTATCTTGAGAATTTTGTATAACCAATTCTGTTAAATAAACGGATTCTTTGAACTATTGTTTCTTAATTGATCTTGAGGCCTGTTGACGGTCTATAATCCCTGGAGCTTTCGTATAGAAAACCGGCTGTGTCGAGTTAATTCGCATTAACGTTCAACCTTCTGGTTGCTTTACGGAGGTTTGATAGGGGTTTTTTTATGCGTTTTTTGAGAAATATATTCCGTTATTAATAGACCAAAACGTGATTTCCGCGTACCAAAACTAATCCCTCCGCAGAGAAATTCTTCGGTTGGGATTTTTTTATGCAAAAATTCAGGAAATTAAGAGGTGCCTAAACCCCTAACGAGGGAATTCGGGTCCAGAGGGAGCGTAGTTTCCGATCTGTGGTAGTGCAGCCTTGGTCCATTACTCGGCTACCGAAGTGCATCTTATCTCGAACCCGCCTGGGAGGTAGAAGAACGGGGTAATACGCGACTGGCGCCCCCTGAGAAATAAATTGGTGTCGCGTCATTTTGACGCCCGGTAGTGCGTTCTTCTACATTCTCACCGACCTTTTCTCCTAGTTCTAGGAGAATTGGGTTGTGCTCGGTGGAACCATCCATCATGGCGGTGATTTCGGCTTCGATGGTCACCTCCTTCAGCATCGCAATGTCCAGTACATCCGGCCTGTGTCTACCATTGTCATGAGTCGGTCCGTCCGGCCCAAGATTGCCATCGTGTTGCCCCAGGAATCGCAGTAGCTCTCGTCCTCGAGTGTTTGTTATCCTACTGTGCCATTCCGGGGACTTGGCGTTGAAGTCGCCGATGGCCACCGTCTGGGTCCTCGGGGGTAGGACCGCCTCCAGGTCTTCATCTCACAGCATGACTTGAGGTGGCTGGTAGCAGGAGATCACTCTGATGTCGCCATTTCGTGCCGTGGACCCTACTACGGCTGTGGCCCCCAGGTTCTCCATCTCCGGGAGCAGGATCGGATGGTGTGCGATGCTCGTCTTAACTAGCAGGGCTACTCCTCTCATTGCTCTTCTGCCCTGCCAGTCCTTCCTGTATGTGTGGTAGCCTGGGAAGTGGATAGCCTGGTCCTGTCGCAGCTTCGTTTCCTGCAGTGCCAGCACGTCTATGTTACACCTGGCGAGAAGCTCCTCCACCTCGAGTTTGCGTTCTCGCAGTCCGTTGACATTCCATGAGGCGATCTGCAGGAACCCCGGTTTCACCTGTAAACCCATTAAACATTAGTAATCGCTGGCATTTGTGAAAAAATGCGCTCATTGCTGAGCACATTTGTTGCATTTGCGCAAGCACCGCGGTGAGGTTTTGAGCCTCAACGGGTGCCTGCTGCCTGTGGGCTAGGCCGGTGGGCTGTCCTGCCTTTCCCTGAGCTACCCTGGCGTAGCTCAGGCCTCCAATGGTGGGTGTTGCCTTCCTTGTGGCAGCACCGGCTTGGGTCGTCTTGGCTGCTGGGGCTGGTTTCGTGGCTGCCGTCTTTTTAGGGTACTTTGGGCACCCCCTGTAGCTGGCCGGGTGTGCCCCCTGGCAGTTGGCACACTTCGCCGGCACAGTCTTTGGCTTCACGCAGTCCCCTGAGTGATGTGGTTCAGCGCACTTCACACATTTTGCCTGTGCGGTGCATCTTCTCTGGGCATGGCCGAATCGCTGGCAGTGGTGGCACTGCGCGATTTCCAGGGCGGCTCTTTGCCTCTCAGGTCGGACTACCAGTGAACAGCAGCGGTTCACCGATAGGATTTTCTCCTCGCTGAGGAACCAGCATCAGGGGGATCTTCTGTTTGGAGCTCCTGGATGTCATCCTGTGGACCGTGACTGGGGAGTAGCCCTGGGTTTGGAGGTCCTCTTTGACCTCCTCGCTGGTCACTCCACCGAGGATGCCTCGGATTACTATCCTCAGTAATCTGTCCTCCGGCAGGGCGTATGTATGATATTCGCGCTTTTCCTGCGCGAACATCCTCGTCATTCGCCTGTAATCGTCGGGCGTTTGGGGCTCGATGGCGATCCCCTCTCGCACGGTCCTGGCTTTGACGAACTTGATCCCAGTCTCATCCAGCTTCTGTCGGACTGCGGACCACGTCTCTGCCTTACGGAGGATTACTGGCGGTATCTTGGGGGCCTTTTCCCTGGGGCGTTGTTGGCTGGGGGCCTCCTGGCCGGCCTGGCTGGACGTTGGGGTATCCTGGCTGGTGCTGGGTTGCACCTGATTCTCCTGCTGGGCCGTCTTTTTCGCCCTTGTCCTGGTGACAAGGGTGAAGTCGCCGTCACTGTCTGTGTCGGCTTTCCTCTTGGGGGCCTCTTTTGGTGCGGGTTGCAGCACAGGGGCCTGGGGCTGGACCTGGGGTTGGGCCTGGGTCTGGGCCTGGGCCTGGGCTTGGGGCTGGGGGGGCCTTCTCGGCTCTTATGGCTGCCAAGAGCTCGGCGTGCTGGAGCTTCTGTGCCTCGTGTTGGACTCTGAGATTCCAACTGCTTGGCCACATCAGCCCTGATTTGAGCCATTCTTTGACTCATTTCCGCAAGCTGCGCTTTTAGCGTGTTATTTTCAGCAATAAGCTTTCGGATGAGCTCATCTCTGCCGTCCTCTTGCTCCACAGGCCTGGGGGTCCCTCTTTAAGACGTACCGTCCTCCCCTTGGTCGGGCATACTGTCCTCCACAGTATTGTCCTGGTTTCCTGAAAGAAAATATCTATTAGTAATGTTTAAAAGGAAGGGAAAGGTAAAAATAAATGGTGTCTCCAATGAGGGAGACTTTATTTATCTTTTTTATATTAACGTCTTAAAAAAGACGTCTAATATTCCTCCTCTTCGACTTCAGTGTGGGGCTGCCACTTCGTACTTCGCCTGGCTTCGAAACGTTGACACAACACTACTGCACTACTAGCACTGCACTGGTGGTTTGCTCACTTCGACTGCTGGTTGAATTATGCATAATAATGGTATGATACATACCATATTTATACCAAAACTTCCCTATTCATCGTTTACCGTGCATTTTCCCGACGCAGTGCGCCTTGGACAGCCAGTCACGAAGCTGCATCTGCATCATGTGAGGTGGTATGACATCAGGGCTATCAGACTGACCTGTTAGAACTTCGATTTCTTCTTAGATTTTGTGAAAAGTGGCACTGTTGTGTTTATCATTGTGAGTGTGTATTGAAGGTATACCTATTATTACCTGTTCCCTTCAAGGTAAGAATCACTATTATTTGCAGTAGTTTATAGTATTTATAGTAGTAAGGTTCAAGAAATTAGTCTAGTCAATCTGTCATTTGACCCGTGAATAATTCCTACAAGGACTTATGTTTGCATAACGTAGGAAGAAGATTGCTTAAATAAAGGTTTTAGCAAATGTATAATATAATCAATAATATTGATAACTAATTACTACGTAGGAGCAACGGGGACGGTGTAATTGCAAAAATCTGCAATGAAACACAAATTTTCACCATGTAAATGGTAAAATGTTAACAATAGAAAAAAATAGTTTGAATACAAGTTGTATCTCTTTTTGTATCAATTTTTATTTTCTAATGTATTGGTAATATCTAATTTCAAAGTAAAACTAACATGAAAGGAAATAATTGAAGAAAACATAGTTTGACCATAATTTTTTCCATATGGCGGATGTAGGGGCATGACATTTTTATAAAAAACATTCTTCATGTTTTCTTTTATTCATCGGACGAGTCGTGCGCAGACATCCATCCGTTCCTTTTTTACAGCGTAAAAAAGACAGAGATAACAAAACATTGATGAATAATAGAACTCGCGGATTAATTAAAAGACTATGGCAATTTTTCTGCATTATACAAATAAAAAATCCCTCGTAGAAATTATTTACGGGTATGCTCCGTTTTTTTGCTCACGGAATATGTACTTTACATCGGCGGTATGTGAAATGGCCAAAAATATATACTGGGTGCTCAAAAATATAAAAAATATAAAAGTAGTTGAAGAGATAACTATCTTTATTTTTCGTGTTATTTGAAAAAGTTGTTTAAAATGTTAAAATATGCTTAGATACAAATTTTCACTCTTTAATTGAAAAATGTAAAAAGGTGAACTTAGTGCGTAATCGTTACATGTTATTTTCTGCTTTTTAATTAATTTAAAACGAAAAAAATAATTCCACCAAGAAAAATTAACAATTTTTTAATATTTCCAGGGAGGCAGGTCAGGAGGTCAGTGAAATTGCAATTAAAGCAGCCGTGCATGATTGGCTGAAACTAGCTCAATCTAGATATGCTAATAGCAATAAATGAAATTTTTTATTTCCTAATTTATTAAAATAATGTTAATTATTTACTTTACTTAATAAAGACTTTTTTGCTTCTAGCTTATATTTTCTATTTTAACTATATTCAATTTCTGAAAGCAAATTCTGAAGATGATTTTGCTAAGAGACCAAAATGATAACTGAATAAGATTTGTTGGTACGTTTTCTTCAATTCTCTTGCTATAAAAGCATTAAAATTTTTTAATTAGTAGGTATTCAATGCAATGCAATGGACATTCAATATTTTTATTGTCTAATGTGATTTGTTTTTATTATGACAATCTCAAGTTTTAGCAAAATAACAAAATAAGACCGGGTTGTTTTATAAAATATTAAAAGTTTGCTTAGGCTACATGATTTTCTCATTATTTTTGTTATGACTATTTGTTACCGGGTAATAAATATATATACACTGTTGTGAACCATTAGTGTCTTAAGTAAGTGAAAATAAAATAAAAAATAATAGGAGAATCACTTAGCGTAAAGAGGTTTTTATAACTTAGGTTTCATACATGATACTAAGAAATAGAGATACGCTCTCACGCATACCTCCCCTTACTGCAGTTCCCGCTGTTACGTCACGTAAAAGTCAACTAGTTCAGTGGTCAATTTTACTTCCACGTCCAGTGGAAGTATAGTAACGACAAAAAAATTTTTAAAAATTTTTATTGTCCAAATAGGCTTAAAATGTCATGAAACGTCGAGATTTTAAGTTTGAGCGAAAAAAAAATTTCTGTCTGTCGGTCTGTCTGTCGGTCTGTCTGTATGTCTGTCGGTCTGTCTGCCTGTCTGTCTGTAACTTTTTTTTGTGCGCACGTTTACTCTGGAACCGTTTGAGATATTGACTTGAAATTTGGTACACATATGTACTTTAACGAGATCTAGAACTAGATTATATTTTCATCTTGTTCCGTCGAAGGGTTGGGGGGTAAATGGGGGTAAATTTGGGGTAAATGGGTAAATCAAGCAGGTAAGAGTCCATGAAATTGGTATTTAGTATATACAAGAGAAGCTGAGGTCTCAAAAAAATTTTTGGCATTAACCACTTCCATTACCACCCCCACCTCCTTATTAAAGGGGATGAAAAAAAAATGTGATTTAGTGCATGTACAGGAACCAGAAACCTCAAAATATTTTTATACTTCATCCACCCCCCCACTACCACCCCCACCCCACTACCGATGTGGGGTATCGTTTTATGGGTTTTTGGGGTAGAGGATTTCAAATATTATATTATTATAGTTCCATAAACAATTATTTTCACATACAAAGTTTTTTCGTTGTGAGTGACTTGGATAGAGAATCTGGATGTGGAAGTAGTAACTCCTTGGGCAGCGGTTTTAATTTAGATGTAAACTAAAATTACCTTAACCGAAGTGTTTAGAAGCTTATCCTTCGATAAAATAACAAATTACGATTCTTTTGGTTGTTCGAGACAAAAGATAGAGCCAAAAATGTGAGAAAATTGTAAAATAATAGATACAATTATTTTTTCGTTTAACTCGCTCTAACTAAAAAACGGGACAACGAATTAACCTCAAATTTTTACCGTGTGATGAATTTATATTTGTTAACAAAATGTGTTAATATGAAGGTCAAGTTTTAATAAGTGTAGAAAATATGATTTTTTTTCTAAGTCTATGTCGATAAACTGTGAAAATTTACAGGTGGGAATACAACAAACGAGAAACTTTTTTGTCTTTCGAAATAGATACCAAGTATATCGAGGGCATATGAAGATAAAGGATGGAGCTAACTTTTTTATTTGAAACTTTTTTTTCTAGGATTAACAGTTTTCGAGAAAATTGCAATTAAGTATACGGAACTCCCTCGCGAACGATACAGCGCAGAGAATGTGGTGTGAGAACTAATGTACGTTAGTGTTGTTTAATGAAATCGAATTCAGATTTTCTTGAGATGTTTCAGCAAATCAATGGAGGTTATTAAATATTTGTAATAATTCGCATGAGAGAACACATTGATATATCCCGCGCTATTGAATTAAGTCATATTGCGAAAACGCTATTTTGCAGATGTAAAATGTTTTTCATAATAAAAACATTAAAGAATCCGGCAATTTATGTCTAAATAACAGAATAAATAATATTTCTCATTCTTGACTGTTTGTCTATTTTCCTGAATAACGTTAGATAAATGCACTGTTTCATAATCTAACTAATTAAAGTAGTATATTATTTACTACTACTATTTATTGTGTTTAATTAAATGAATTAAAATTTGATATTAAATAAAAACAAAATAAATAGCTTACTTACACGTTGTAAAATCAACAGTGCAAAAGATCATATTCAATCAATTATTTCGGAGGTGTTTTCACAAACATTTAAACCCACAACGGCCTTATGCGAAATGAAAAGTGCTGACAAAAGCAGTCATACAATTCTATGATATTAAAAAGCGAGTTAAAAAGTAAAATTGCCTGCAATCAGCTTTCTAAGTCTTATATTACGGGTTTCGATGTATTTTTAGGTGTATTTTTAGGTAGATGGTCGCCGGCGCGGGCTCGATTTGAAGTTGACTAGAGGGTGACGCTATGCGCACAGTAGGTCGAAAGCTGGTACTCGTACCGAGCGTATCTTATATTTCATAGTATCATCATAGTATCATGGGTTTCATATAGGTACGTGAAATAATCGTCAATACGCATAGGTGAATTAATAAGTAATACATTCGTAAGTCTTTGTATTCTATATTCACACAAACAATAAATGCATATGGAATATATTTATATCACATACATGCCACGTATATAATATATGTGATATAAATATATTTCATATGCGTTTATAAATTGTTTGTGTGACTGTAAATGCAAAACATTATTAATGGTGTGGCATATATGTGACATAAAAGTCTTGGATAAACGTTTAATAGTGGGATGTCACATATGGAACATAAACGCCTTCGATATACTTACTAGTGAAATATTTTGTCGAACTCCTCTATATGTTTCCTTAAATATATAAGGAATAACAAACCAGACTGCAACCAACAGCTATTCTCCGGACTAATGCCCCCGGAGAATAGCTGTTGGTTGCAGTCTGGTTTCTTATTCCTTATATATTTAAGGAAACATATAGAGGAGTTCGACAAAATATTTCACTAGTAAATATTCTGCCCTCTAGAAGCATATCTACTAGTCTTTGATATACGTTTATTAGTGGTGTGGCATATGCGAAACATAGACGTCTTAGATATACGTTTAATAGTGGGGTGTCCTATACGGAATATAGACATCTTAGGTATACGTTTAATAGTGAGGTTTCATATACAAAACTCAGACGTCTCAGATATACGTTTATTGATGGTTTGTCATATACGAAATATAAACGTTGATTGGGCGGACATTTTGAAGTATATTCATCGGCTCGATAAACTTCAATTATACGGGTGGTATAAACAAAAAAAAAACGTTTATTAAATGGTTTAGTGTTCACTGGGTGGTTTGGAAATATCGTCAAGAAACCTTGCATATCTTAAATTCATGTATAAGTACAAAACTCCATCGAAACGGTAATACATACAAAAATTACGTTAGTGAGTTTTCTGTTACTTAAACATGTATAAGTAACAGAAAACTAAGTGAGTTTCCTGTTACGTATACATGGATTTATCATATGCAAGGTCTCTTGACAATATTTCGAAACCATCAGTAAAACTGTCTGAATTATTCGCAGAAAATATCACTGTTACAATAAATGAGGATAGTGATGAAGACTACTAATATGATCATATATCATTAGCATAACATGTTTTTTTATTATGTATTCTTATTAATAAACACATAATTTTATTATGTATTACCGTTTCGATAGAGTTTTGTAGAAAATGTATGTATAGTCAAAAATACATCTCGTTATTTCAAAAAAATGCGTAGGCTGCTCCAAAAAACGTATAATCCAAGCAGTTGTTGTTTATTTATATATTTATTAATATAACGAGTTTCTAACCAATTTATACTCTTTTTCTTTATTTGTTGTAATTAGTACGTAAGTTCATACATTATTGTTTAGTGTTACCCTGGTGTTATAATTTCTGAACCCGATACAGGGTGTTTACTAAGGGGGGGGGGGGGGGGGTGTAAATGTAGAAGAACGCACTACCGGGCGTCAAAATGATGCGACACCAATTTATTTCTCAGGGGGCGCCAGTCGCGTATTACCCCGTTCTTCTACCTCCCAGGCGGGTTCGAGATAAGATGCACTTCGGTAGCCGAGTAATGGACCAAGGCTGCACTACCACAGATCGGAAACGACGCTCTCTCTGGACCCGAATTCCCTCGTTAGGGGTTTAGGCACCTCTTAATTTCCTGAATTTTTGCATAAAAAAAATCCCAACCGAAGAATTTCTCTGCGGAGGGATTAGTTTTGGTACGCGGAAGTCACGTTTTGGTCTATTAATAACGGAATTTATTTCTCAAAAAACGCATAAAAAAATCCCTATCAAACCTCCGTAAAGCAACCAGAAGGTCGAACGTTAATGCGAATTAACTCGACACATCCGGTTTTCTATACGAAAGTTCCAGGGATTATAGACCGTCAACAGGCCTCAAGATCAATTAAGAAACAATAGTTCAAAGAATCCGTTTATTTAACAGAATTGGTTATACAAAATTCTCAAGATAAGAATCGTGCCTTCCCCAATCAAGGTAGTGACTTTCAGACCATACAAGCGAGAGCGCTCACGCTAACGATGGATTAGGTAGAAAAGATTCATACATACCTTCTCAGAATCAAAATGCGAGCTTTTAGAATCATTTCAGACTCTGAGTAAATGAATAATTAAGGCTGACTGAAATTAACTTAAAAAAGTTTTACTAAATGAATTTAGTTTCGCTAGAGACTACTTAGCTTTAAAGGTCTTGTATCGTGGAGATTCACGTACTCAAACACATTCAGAGGACTTATTACTGCATAAGTTGAGTGGCGTTCGATCAGTCCACGACTTACTAACCCTTATCACAGTCGTTCAATATTATCGATTTGGCAGCGACTCACCTTCGAGCGACTTTTAGGCAAAATTGAATTTTTGGATTTTTATGCACAAGGCGTTTTCCTCTATAACTTTGTCATTTGAAAAGCCCTGTTATTGGCTTTTCTACCATTGCTTTGTCTGGACCACTCAACGCGCTCGACCAAATTGCGGGCCGCTGGGTCAATCCAAACTCTTTCTATGCGAGAAACCGGCCTTGTACATGTGCATTGATTTTTATCAATTTTTGCTTATCGGCACTACGCCGGCTTTGACAAAATCTTCTATTTTGCCTTTCGGATGCAGTGCATCGTTAAAATTTTATGCTCATACTTTAGAATTGGGCTTTCGATGACCGTACCTCAAAGGTCAATGTCTTTGGTTGAGGAATAAAAAATAAAAAATAATTTAAAGTATATTTTCGTGGTACTTTTTAAACTGACTTTGTGGTACTTTTGAAAAATCCATTTTAAGACCAATTTTAGCGTACTTTTGAAAAATCGATTTTCGAGCCAAATTTCAAGGTACTTTTGAAAAACTAATCTGCGGGTGAAATTTTGGCGTACTTTTGAAAAATCGATTTTCAAGCCAAATTTCAAGGTACTTTTGAAAAGTTAATCCGCGGGTGAAATTTTGGCGTACTTTTGAAAAATTGATTTTCAAGCCAAATTTCAAGGTACTTTTGAAAAGTTAATCTGCGGGTGAAATTTTGGCATACTTTTGAAAAATCGATCTTCAAGCCAAATTTCAACGTAGTTTTGAAAAATTAGTCTGCAAGTGAAATTTTGGCGTACTTTCGATAAATCGATTCCTGAGCCAAATTTTGACGCCCTTCCAAAAATAGTCCAATTTGTGGTACCTTTGAAAAAAAGTATATTATTCATAAATCTTTGTCATTATATACTTCTACTCTTATATTCTGAACCAAAAACATTTTTCCTAAGTGAAAATTCGGTGTTTCTTCGAATTTTCACCTGGTCATTTCCAACGCCTTATAGAACCCAAAACGGTCCTTATGGACTGATCTGCGCCTCTGCAGACTCACAAAAATGTCTTTAAATGAAATTTTTGATTATGTCTTCAACTTAGGACGATTTTGGAGAGTTCTACAACATAAACACGTAACATTATCTTTGCCAATTTGACTATAGATAGAGTTTTGTGAAAAATATATGTTATAGCTTATTGTACGGTGTATAATTGATAAAGAAATGGTGGTGGTCGCTAGCGTGTAAATACGTATTTAAATTTTTCAAAAAAATCAAAAGCATCAATTTTTTTTCTTCATGAAAAGATTTCCTGAAAATATCATTAATAAATTGTCTCGAGTGGATTTACAATATATGTGTAATACAAACAAATTGTTTTTTTTTTCGGATTCTTGAAAAAAAAAATTTTCCAGATATTATGAAGTTTTTGAGGTCAAAACTTTTTGTGGTAGTATCTTACGCAAATATACATCACTGGAAGGAACCACATGCAAAAAGGTTGCAAAGGTACGGACACTTATCTTAACCTGCCATGGCCTTTTAAGTCGAGTTCCTCACGAAAAATCGCAGCCTTGATACTAGGGCCTAGTAAAATATGTTAAAACATTCAGTCTAGTTTCGATTAAAATATATATATTTTTTATTGGATTCGTCTGAGCAATAGTCCTTATAATAAAATGTGGGTTTGTAGTAGTAAATAACATTAAGTAACTTTTTTTGAAAATATGGCAAAACGGTGCCAGGAAGAGGACAGTGAATGTGATAGTTTATCTAAGTTCTCTAGAAACATTTTTCTCACATTTCATTTTCATGTAGCATATAAAATTGAATAAAAATTAAGTACTATCTTAAATTTAATATGTTCCTTAACTTTAATAGTCACTATTCTCAAAAAGATATAGGGTCATTCAATTATGTTTACTTTTACTAATGTACTAATTTATATTAATCTGTTAAAACCAGGGACCGAAACCAAAATTTATTGCGGTTCGGTTTCGGTTACGATTAACTGACGTACACCATTTTCAGTTTTCGGTTACGGTTTCGGTTTTCAGAGCAGCGTTAATTTGGTTTTCGGTTTCGGTTTTCAAAGCAGCGCCAATTCGGTTTTCGGTTACGGTTACGGTTAGGAAAAACTCGTAATTATTGTGCGGTTTTCGGTTAGGGTTTCGGTTAAAATTAAATTAATGCTTGCAGGAACCGAAAACGAAATTTATTTCGGCTCGGTTTCCACGTTCTCAGTCTTTGGCAAAGGGCGATTGCTGCCAGAGAACTTGGACAATCTGTCATCCAATATTATAACAGACGTTACACCAACAACTAATTTGGTAAAGTGCGTATAACTCTTGAAAAAAAAGTTCAGTATCAACAACTTACCTGAAGTGCACCCTCTATGATACATATGCGCTTTTGTGAATTTATCAGCTACCTTCACCTTTACCGTTACGTCATACAGATCCTCGTTACTTTCTTTAAAAATACTATTACGAAACGATTTAAAGTTGCAGTCGGGCGTCTTCAACTGCGAATGTTTATTAAACACAAACTACATAAACTGTCACGTGTTATATCAAGTATGTTTTATTATAATTTAGAGAAAAATGTTGCTGAGGTTTTTCATTAAGTACACAAGAAGAATGAAGATGAACAAGAAGAAACTGTAATATACTTTGTGTCTGTCACCCTAGTTCGAACGACTTCAATGTAGATTAGATCATGACCATATATCCATTTTGCTCTAAAATGTTATTAAGGTATTTTTAGTAAAACTTACTAAAGAAATGAAATTTGCAGTCGGGAGTTGTCGAGTAATAAAAATAAAAAAGAAATTGGCTATGTACTTAATCTCAGTGGCATCATGTAAAAGTGGATTATACGTCATTCGAGCATAATGTTAATCAAACAAGTATTTGCAGTCGCCCGCTCCAAACTATAACTTCTACTTATTTTGTTTCAACTGCGAAACAACGATTAGGCCAAATATTTGTTAGAATATCAATTGGTATGAGAGGTTTCCAAGAAAAACCGGAATTATCTGTAGATTTTGCACCATTGAAGTTCTTCTATTGGGTTCATTTAGATATGTACAAATTTTTAGAATTCAACTTAAACGTATTGAAGAACTGAGAATCATATACAAGGTGTCCAAAAATTAGGTCTATGGTGATTTCTGTCAGTCAAAATAAGGCAAAAGTATATCAAAATTTGGAAGAAGCTCTCATAAAGCAGTTCCGTGCGGTTGCATTATATAAAAGTTAAATAGTTATTTTTTAATATTTTTGGTTTATATCGCGTCAGTTTCTAATATTGAAAAAAGATAATAATTATATCTAAACAATATTATACTTGAACTGTATATTGCATTTGGAATTCAATAATGCATTAGGAAAATGAAACTAATACTTTCACATAGAGCACTCAAAGTATTTGATAAAAAGGGTTAATTTACTTTGTGGGTCAAGAGTAAAAACACATTCGACGCAGAGATCGAGTGAGCGGAACACTAATTTGAAGGAAAGTCTTTAATGACGCGTTACAATTAAAAATCTCAATTCTTATTGTTATTTCGTAACAGTTGTTATTTTTTTTAACATGTTTATTTAGTAAAAAAACATAGGTGGGAATTAATATACGTAAACTTTAAAAACAAAAACAATAGGTACAAAAACCTTAACTGTTGAAGCAGCTGACTCCCTGGGCTATGTGTATTTAATTTTCAATAATAAAAACTCAGGTAGTCTATCTATTCTCAACTAAAAAAGAGACGATAATCTTTACTGCGGCGATACTTTGACAGCGGTACAGATCAAACGTCGGCGCTTTGTCGGTTTTTTTTACGATTTTCCAACTGAGATTAGCAAGAGTTTATTAGAGGAGTAATTATTACTAAATTTTCAAGTTGAGAAACAAAACATATTGGAAATATATTGGAATTATTGTAAACTTCTAGGATGATGTTTTCAACACCTTTGTTTACCATATAGGCTTCATATAAATGTGAGCTTCTTGATATCAAATGCACAATCTGCTGTAAGGCGCCGGAATGGCTCATGTGTTTACTTTCTGCGTGCCCTATTAATGCGGATTAAGTTGATGTCCATTGACATAATACGAAAATACTACTACGGTACTTTTATCAATTGGACTAGACATCAGTGTTGTCTTACGTCCGTTGCCGAATTTATAGAAATTACTTCATTTCAAGCCTTGGTACACAGTATTTTCCCAAGTGAACCTAACTATACTTGTAATATTTCTAATTTCGCATGTCAAAAAAAAGCTGTACTTCATTAAGAGTTTTGCTTTTTCCTTAGCGATAGTCAGAATTTCAAAATAACGTACATGGTGGTAACAAATGTGTCTGTTGTCAATGAAAGTTCAGATATGAAATTTGAATGTTGTGTCAAAATTGATGTTTATGAAATTTGACATGCGTTGTTTTCGTCCGGCGACAGGAGCTTTAGACAGAGCCTCCGGGTGGCGATTATGCAGTTAGTTTATTTTATGCCGGATAGCCAATTATTGATATTTACCAAAATCATTGAGATTAGGAAAGAGCGTCATTAAATCAGTACACTGGTGTTCATATAATGCCGCCAAAAGCATTTAAAGTAATCAGATCTGGGGAATAATAGATTCTTCTTTACGAACTTAAAGCTAGTATAAGAGAACCAAGATTATTGTTATGAATGTCAGCCACTAAACCTTTCAGTTCAATGTCAAAACTGTAAAATATATTTATCTAAGAGATAATTGAATTTTTCTGTGCCAGTCGATTGATACTCTCACTCTCCCTTTGTATGTAGTTGTGATCACCTCCTCTACGGGATGTGTCCATCCTTGCCATGTTTGGAATGCGGATCTGATAGTTCTTATGTATAATAGGCGTTTTACGAATAGTTATATGTATACCACTTGGACAAGCGAACAAATAAAAGGTATTATTTGAACCCTTACCTTATTCTTGATTGAATGATTAATTTTAAGTTTAACTCGACTAATTATTTGTGTTGGGTGGACAACTGACATTACATGATCTCCATAAGGTCTTCAACACTGTTTTTAGAATCATATCACAGAAGCTAACGAGGGAATTCTATGAAAGTGAATATAAATTAAGAAAAATGATTAGAAATAAGACTGATATCAGATAAAGTGCATCGGAGGCAGAGACATTGGAGAGAACTATTAGCAATCCACGGTGAGTAGAAATTTATATCTTTTTCATCTATCATGGGACTCCTGTCCTACGTTGTATCTTAAAGTATCAGAAAGTCTGGGAGTAGAAATAAACCGTCATATTGAAGACAGTACGTCTCCCTCAGCAAACAAATTGTTGTCGTGTCTTTTAGGCATACGGACGATGGTGAATCCTACAATATCACCAAGGAGCTGCCGTCTATCGAGATGTTCACTCCAGGCAAATCTCTGTCTAACATGGGTTAGGCGTGAAATATTTGTTGACAGTTATTTACTTATCGCAATGGATCGATCCATTAACGTAGGATAAGCATATAAAAGTTGAAAAAAATCCCACGTGAGCTAAAGCCATTTAAACAAGATGGCTGCCAGAGCCGATTTCTTTAAAATTACATAGCCCAGTAACCGTTGCTCTGGTGTTAGATATCTTCTTTTTATTTTATCTACTACAAAAGGTATTATTTAACCATAAATTGGAATATTACTATTTTTTCGTAGAACTTACAGTTTTCCTACAAATGGGCTTAGAATGTCACAATAGTCCAGTCAATGAATGGTTTCTAGAGGGAAATGCCGAGATCACAATTTTTGACTTGAGAGCTGTGTTTGGACTATTTAGGACATAAACATATCAAAAGTCTCCGAACGTAGGAGGTGGGGGGATACAGGGGGGCACAAAGAAGGTCCCGATTTTTGGTTTTTCGTTCATATCTCGAAAACGGTTAGCACTAATCAAAAAGTGGCTATATGAAAAATTAGAGCTGACTAAATTTTCTACAATAATGTTTCTATTAATTTTTTTCGTATCTGTTATGGTTCAGTAATGAATTGTAAACCTTTTGACTGTATTCTAACTTTATTACAAATTTATTATAAATTGAATATAAATTTTAATAATCATCGTAGAAAAAAATTGCTTGTACAGATATCCGCATCACGGCAGATTGAACTCAAATATCGAATAAAAAATGTCTTTGCGTCTGTAACTGTGTCTGTGCGTGTATATGTATGTGTGCGTGTATACCGTTTCTTGAAAATACGATAACTTCTGTTAAACTTAAAATATTTAATTACAATTTGGAGCATATGTAAAACAGCATATTACAATAATCCCTATTGAAATTGAGCCATATCTGTAATACATGGTGATAACCAGAAGCCTTTGATGATTTTTATATTTTTTTCAGTATATCTTTATTCTACGTAAAAGAAACATTAGAATGTCGATTTCGAAAATATTAGATCCATCACTTAATTATTTATTTTTAATATAGGTAATGAGAAATTACAATTAAATAGAAGAAAGCAATATAGAGAAACATATGTAACCTGCAGAAATTATGGAAAAAACTAAAATTATCGAATTAAGCTAGTCTTCTTGAAATTCTGCATAAGAGTGTAACTTTTCATTCTGTATTTTTCAAATCAATGGGGTAGTTTTGAGTCAAATAAAACAGCAACAATTTTTTTTTAAATAAATTTTGTACCGAACATCCCCACAATTTTTTTCTCGATATCTAGACCGAAAAGTATGTACATTAATGGTTAAAGATGGACTATATTTGGGTCGGAAGAATGCTGTTTTTTGTCAAAATTTAAATATGTGCAATTTTGTCTAGAAACATCTGATCAAGAAGAAAATTCAAGATAATTTTGTCGACTTTAATTGAGGTTAAATAACATATATTCCTAAAATATATATTTATCAAAATATTTGCGAAAAATTCAGAGTTATGTCAAATCACACAAATTTTTCCGAAAAAGTGATTTTCAAATATGTGTAGTAAGAAAAACTAAACGGTAAAAAAGATAATTCCTCCGTGATCGATTAGCTGTCGCAGTATACTCAGGAACCTATATTAACTTTCTTTTTGTACGCCTTAGATTTTTTGTACAGTAATTGATATTTTGTTATTTTTTTCCCATAATTTCTATCAGATTCAAGTGACTGTAGAAGACGCTGTAATTGGAGTTAATGAATGCGGTTGGTCTCATTTCAAAGATATTTAAATAAGCTTTATTTTACAACAGATATTTGTAATATTTTGTTTAAAGATGATTGTTTATAACAAATTCGGATAAAATATATGTTTTTATAAAAAAAAATAGAGAAGGTATTTTTAAGGAAAATAATGTTATTTGATTAATTGTTTAAAAAGTTACAAAAAATGAACTTTCTTTTTAGAAAGCAATATAAAGGAACAAATTCGCAATAGCGATTTTCGCAAAAACGCACTTTTTTAACAACAAATAGCTATAACTTGACCAATATTTATCGCAAAGCGGTATACTAAAAATCAAATTGTGACTAGTTGTGGAATTTCAATATTGTGATTATCAGTTTCCTTTGTAAAGCCTTAGTTTTTGAGTTAATCATCAAAAATGCGCGTTGAAATTAAACTTTTGGAAAAAAAAACACTAAACCTTAAAAAATCTTATCTCGGTCAAGTCTTGACCAAATTGCACAGGCATATCTCAAATTCAATTTAATTTCATAGTCTCTAAGATATTTGCAAAACATCGTCTTTTTAAAATAATTTTTCTCATTTTTAACATTTTTATAATTTTATTAACAATAATTTGTTTAAATGATTAACGAGGCAAAAGCACACTTTTACTGGGTAAGCATTTTTATAAATGTCATTTAGAACACATTCAAATAGGTTTCATCAAAATTGGTTCGAGGTTTTAGCTGTTTTACGTCTAACGTGACTCCACTATATGAAATCATCAGAAAACTGTTAATTGTGCTAGAAATATGTCCTGTTATATTTTGTTATAATTATATATTAAAAATTAATTCTAGAGTGAATATTATCTTACAATTTAAAGATTCCAAATCTACTGCATTGATAATTTTACTATTTACCAAAGTTAATTTGTTTACCGCCAGAAGAATACACTTCAAAACAGATGGTGGAGATATCTAATTACTCACTTAAATAAACTAAAGAAAATTTCAATTTAAAAAGAAACCACTTCATAGCCTCTTAAACCAATAATGGTTTTAATGAAATAAATAATGTTTTGTAAAGAAGAGGTATTATATTTCAAAATAAATAACGGAGATACTTCAGGGTTAATTGAAAGTATTGAAGTTATATTTATATATTTTTGCAGTCACAAAAATCAGTAAAAAAATTATTTAAAAAAAAGGCCTTGGTAGAAATGTAAAAGTGACAATAGAGTACTCATGTAACCTTAAAGACAAGATCTTTTTCAGTTTGTGATGTATGACGTATGAGTAGTTTTAAAATCATCATAATTTAGTACCTGGTTGAATGTGGTTTGTATCAATATTATTTTATCACAAGATTGTGCCAACAGAATATCGATACTAATGAGTTCACTTCTCTCTGACCTAATATGGGGACACTTACAGCCAGTTTCACAATCATTGGTTAATATAAGATGGGTGGTGCTGTGAACGTAATTCGACAATTTCTCCCAAATTCCTGAACTGATCCAAACAAATTTTTGATAGGTTTTTGGAGGCAACTTTATAGAATGGTACTAGGCTATTGAAACTAAAGAAAATATTTTTTTTTCTTGTGCGGAAATTCAAAAAAAATTGTTGACTTTTCAATAGCCTGGTACCATTCTGTAAAGTCTAACAGCCTATCAAAAATGGTTTGAATTGGTACAATGATGTAGGAGAAATTGTCGAATTACGAAATCGTTTTCTTAAGCACGGCGCGGCGCCGCCAACCTTAACTAATTAGGATTAGGATTTGTCAATAATTTATTAGAAAAATCTGTGACATTAACCTGCCAGTTCTACAATTGTTGAATAATTAATAGTTATTATTAAGGTAAAAATGTCTGGTAAAGTTGTGCTTACTAATAACACAGGCACCCAAAATTAAAAAAAAGTCAAAACCCAGAGGATGGACCCCCCGTACCCCCATGTATTTTGGGACACTGAAACCGAATATGACAATAAAAAAAGGTTTCAATTATCCAATTTTCCCCTAGCACCCCCTTACAACCCTCCTGGGGGATTGAAATTCCACTTGTTCTAAACATTTGAAAACCAGGTTTTTTGGAGCGCTGAAACCGAATATGATGATAAAAACTGATTTGAACAACTCAGTCACCCCTACAAGCCCTAGGAAGCAAAGGGGGTGATTGAGTGGTTGAAATCAGTTTTTATCGTCATATTTGGTTTCAGCGCACCAAAAAACCCAAAAATAAACATACTTTTTAAATGTTTAGAACAAGTGGAATTTCAACCCCTCCTGGGGCTTGTAGGGGTGCTAGGGGGTGACTGGGTGGTTTAAATAAGTTTTTATCATCATATTCGGCGCACCAAAGAACCTGTTTTTCAAATTTTTAGAACAAGTGGAACTTCAATCCCCCAGGAGGGTTGTAAGGGGGTGCTAGGGGAAATTTGGATAATTAGGAAGTTTCCATTTTTCTCATTTTCTCGTAATAAGTAGTGGTAAAAATCTAAAAAATATCTGTATTTTTTTTTTTTTTAATTATCTCTATAAATAAAAAAGTTATGGTCCTTCCAAGTTTAAAATACTGCGATCATCTGGGCTGAGGCTCGATTACGTCACAATACATGATTCCGCCAACAGCGAGCGGGCGCGGGCACCTTTATACTCGCTGGCAGGCACCGGCAGTTTATAGCCAGCTTGCATTTGAGAGCCGAAAAAATTGCTAAAACATGCAATTTTGGCACGTTCATATTTTTCGAAAAACACCATTGGGGCGGCCGTATGATGTAAATGGAGTAAATGGAGGTAATTAGGTAAAGCAAGCAAGTAAGTGTCTGTAATCTCCATTACTACCTCACTATTGAAGGGGGTAAAAAAATAAAATTGTGATTTAGTTTGTGTACAAGAACCAAAGATCTGAAATTTTTTTTACGTCATCCACTGAAACGATACATCTTAGCCCATCATGTACTTATGATAAGCAGGGCCCCGCCAAGCCCTTTGAGCGCCGTCGCGTCGTGCAATTACGAACATGCGCCCTTCAGTAGCATATCTAAAATTCAGTTGAAAGGGAGGCTGAGGAAAAAAGTATCTCAAATACATTACGCCAAACAACTGAATATAAAAATTCAAAATTTTCCAGTTCATGCCAGGGCTGGATTAAGGATTGGCGCGCCTTTAGGGAAATGAAGTATATGCGTTCTCTTATTTACAGACGGGGTTACGGGATTGTAAAATGTGCCGCAGGCGAAATTTTCAAATTTTTCAAGGTCAAACGGCCTCAAATTGAAAGTTAGAAATTTGACTTAAAATTATATTGACTTCGAAAAGTAGATTTCGTGGGCGTAAAACACAAAAATATAAAATACCAATAAAAAAACGCTTTATTAAAAAAAAATGCAGTATTTATATTTTCCTCTGAACTAAAATTAAATGTAAACATTAAATATAAAAATAATATAATTGACTTCTTGCTTGCGAACTTCGCTATAATATAGTTCTATAAATAATTCTGCAAAATGTTGCTACAGAACAGAAGTAACAAATGCGATAATTCTATCTAAATAAAATAACCAAATAACAGACAAATAATTTCGTTGTACATTTTATTTTCCAACAGATCAATGGTAAATGATAAACGTCGCCCGTCGGTCATTGGGAGATAAAATTAGTTAGTTTTGAACTGCTGGGACCCCTAGGCAATTGCCTAGTTTGTCTATTGGATAATCAGGTCCTGGTTCATGCTATATTGTAACTAAACGTTCATTTTTTTATTTTAAATTTCAAAACTCGCGGCGCCTTAAGTTACGTGGCGCCGTCGTGCGCCGCACGACTTGTCCTTATGGACGCGACCCTGATGATTAGGTATTATATTTTTTAACATTGTATTATATTCTTACTTTGTATCTGACTTACTTGTTTTGTTGTCACCAAATATGTTTCAATTAATAAACTGTTAAGGTTCTAATTTTGTTTTCAATGATCTCTTAAACCAAAACCTCTCAAATGCCATGTGGCGCCTTGTTCTAGCCATCATTCATTCTACGATCGTGACGTTTGGTGGAGGCGCCGATTCAATATGTAGGGTTAATCTTCATACTCAGCTCACTTTTAAATTCCGTTTTTTTTATTTCTGTTTTACATGAGGTATTACCTGAAATAAAATCATTAAAACTTGAAAAATTATATATATAGTGTATATTTAATAAAATTAATTTAGAGATTATCCTTATTTTAAAGTCACTTTAATTAGATAAAAATAGATCTTTTATACCACCCCATGCTGGACTTTTATATGGGTTCCCTAAAAGAGTAAGTAATTATTGTTGTATCTGTCACATAAATAAATATTTCCTATCAGTATTTGCGTAAAACATATTTTTCTTATTATTTTGTAATATTAATATTGGTTCGAATCATGTATGTACTACCTTGATGATTTCAGATGATAAAGAAAAAACTTGTTCAACTTTTTCGTAGTCTGAAGTTAGAGTTGACAATATTTCATTTATTAAGACATGCATCATGTAAGCGAGATTTTATATTCTTTTCCATTCTGCTTTTTAGTTATTCTTAGCTTTTAGGGAGATTTCTTATTATCATACTAGCATGATCAGACTTAGATCAATAGTATGTAGAAAGAATAGTTACTTTCTTGTTTCTTCATATTGATTGATTCTATGAAAGTGTCTGGAAAATGTTGACAAAATGTTTCGTAGGGGATATTTGTTGTTGGCATATTAACGTGATAAGACTTAAATCAACAGTATACATAAAGAACAAATGATTTCTCTGAAAATTGTCTGCTGAGCACCCTATATTAAGCCTATAGCACCCTATAGCACCCTATAAATAATATTTGTCAATAATTATATAAGCAGAAAAAATAGATATTATTTTTGTGATTATTATTATTAAAATGTTTACTGTTGTTCAAAGTAAGTAAAAAAGAATTTATGGGCATATTTAGAAAAAATTGTTGATGGATGAGATTGAGGCATAAAAATAAAACGAAGTCCACTAAAAAAATCCTGTTGTTTTTATTGCGATTGTGTGATGTCGTAGTCAATAAATCGAAAACGGTTACTATACAGATAACCCCCGATACATAAAAATAAATAAAAAAATATGTTTCTCAATTCTACATTACTCCGTGAAAAAATATACAGTTTGTTCCATTTGAAAAACTGAAAAAAGTCAGTTCAAATGTAAATTGAAAAATTATTTTTGTCATCTTGAATACTTTTAGGATGAGAAAACGATTCAAGACAGACTTAACTGAAATTACAATTTTGTCTTAAAATCCATAACTGTGGCTGTAGGGATTTTTCCAACATGTATGTGTTGTGTAGATGACATTATTTCAACAAAAGAAATAATCCTGTTGAGGTTCAATACTATTAGGAGTGAAAGGAGGCTAGAAAGAGGCGATTTTTACAGCTATCTTTAAAAATAAGCATTTTAGCGAAAAATGCCAAGACATACAAAGACAATAATACAATGCAGAAAATAAGACAATAAACACGATGACCGACAAAATGTTTATTTTAAATATGTAAAAAGATATTTTTTGTAAAACTAGTATGAAACGACCCAGACAGCACACTTACATCCTAAAGACGTTTTAATTACGTACACACTGGACGTAACTTACATACGAGATATGTACGGTTTTGTCCACAATACGTACATGAGACGTACCGGGGATGTTAGATTTCCACTAAATTGTACGTACATAACACGTACATTTTAAGGTATTTATAGGCCATTATAGGACAGAATATGGACGTACATAGTACGTTATATGTACGTTATAAATAAGTAAAAAAAAACTCAAAATTCACCAAAAATATTTATTACATGTAATATACAAATATATATAATACAAAAATAAATAAAATATATATAAAATACAAAAATAAAATATATACAGTGTGTGCTATTTAATTTGCTACGATTCATTTAAATCGTGAATACACAATGTGTTTTATAGCATCATTTTTATTTTAGGGAAGACCCTAAAAAATATACTTTATCAGAACATTACCTACGATCTATGGTTGTTGACATTTTAGAAGAGCGGAGGACCAAAAAAAGTCCCAATAAAGATAAAGAGATGACATCGAATAAGTCAGTATTTGATGAATTTAATTTACCAATTGATTCGGAAGAAACGTTGCATTTAAACAATTTTTTAAGTAATGACGAGAATTTTTCTAAAGCGGTAAGTCAAAGGAATTTCAAAATTAAAATAAATATACTTTACCAACAACATTATCTACGATCTATGGTTGTTGACATTTTAGAAGAACTGAGGACCAAAAAAAGTCCCAATAAAGATAAAGAGATAAACATAAACATAAACACACACCACAGATAGTAGACAACCCCCAAATCCATAGCCAAGGCTGTGCAGAAGTGGGTTACACATTTTGGAAAAACGCAGACATACATCCACACCCACCGGTGTTGTCAATACCACTGCTGGGGGTCGAACCCAGAGCGCGGTAGGCAGTCGATCAGCATATTCGCCACTCAATACGCCTTAACCGATTGAGCTACCGCGCCGGTAGATGACATCGAGTTAGTCAGTATTTCATGAATTTAATTTACTAATTGATTCGGAAGAAACGTTGCAAATTTTATACAATTTTTTAAGTAATGAAGAGAATTTTTCTAAAGCGGTAAGTCGGAGGAATCTCAAAATTAAAATAAATATTTGTTAGCTTTTTAACTTAATTGCATGTAGATATTTATATTTTAGAACTTTATTCCTGGGCTGTTTTTGAAATATACACATGCAGTTAAGTAACATCCTGTATGTTATTTGCCGTGCAAAATAACTTAAAACTTAACTTTGGCTTTAAAAGAAACTTTTTTAATTTTGATATTGTTCTTTGTATGCACCATGGAACAAAGTCTATCTGGTATGTCATTATTCTCATCTGAAGAAGTAGATATTCTTTTTCTGGTTATTTTTCTTCTTTTTTTTTCATTAACATCAGTATTCAAATCGCTAGTGTCCTCTGCCTTTTTGAACTTTTTTCTTGCTACATTATAACTTCCTGAAAATATACAAATATATCAGGGCTAGAGAAAAATCACGATTTAAAATTTTTTTTTTAAATAATCAGGATTTTTTTATTTTTTTTTTTTTGATTTTTTAAAATTTATTTTCAGTTTTACTCTAATTTTTTGAAAACAACTACGATTTCTCCATATACTATTTTTTGTATTCGCAAGAAATTTATGAAAATAGTGGTTTACTACCACTCATAAAACTTCAAGCAAAAATGAAACATTTTGCAGCAGTTATGTTTTCAGAAGAGGTAATATGCAATGTTAGTAGTGCCAGAAGTTTTTTTTTGTTTAACCCTTTCCGGCACGGGAAATCATGCACAAAATGCCCCGTTGTTGCACGGGGTATTTTGTTATAATTCATGTTTTTTTTTTTTTATTGGGATTGCTAAGCAACAAAATATACTTTGGTTGCATTTGTGGAGATTTATATTTTGTTTAAAGTATATACTATGGCGTGGTACTCAGATACATAGCATACATTACAGTATACACAGTATATACAGTGTATACAGTCCACTATGCATATACAATATGCGGTACGTTATTTGTACCACCATGCATCGAGCGACGCAATTTGCATGGTTCAAACGGTGTACCACCATGCCTGAAAGGGTTAAACTTAAAATCTCGACATTTCACTACATTTTAAGCCTAGTTGAACAAAAAAAAAGTGCGATTATATTTTATACGCTTTCAAATATTTTATTGAAGAAACAGATAAATAAGTTATTTTCTAATTTTGCATGAAACAAAGGAAAGATTTAATTTTTTTTATTTATAGGTTATCTATTGTCTTGTAAATTTTCTATAAAAGGGATATGATGACAAGATGCAAAATTTTGTACAAAAAAAATATACTAAACGCAGGAATCTTTTCGTTAGATAAATATCTTTATTTATACGTATCATTACGTTTTACATTATAAAATGTACAAATTTTGCATCGTATCTATACATACCTATACAGTCTTAAAACTCATTTTGGAACCACACGTCAATATTATTGTCATTTTTATGAGTATTATCGATTTTATCACATTCATTAGAAAATTAAAAAGGTATAATTTTGTAAAAATTATTATTGCTTAATGGCCAAATCAGCCAAAATGTTGTAACTAGGTATGTTCGTCACATCCATACAAGGTACACAATGTGATGACCTATACATTAATTGGACATGATCTTTATTGCTTGGACTTGAAAATGATAAAATAATTTGTAATAATGCTCTATAAAGTGAATGATTTTCTACTGCATAACAGTCCGCCATTAATAAAAAAATGTCTAAGCTCTCGTATCAAAAACTCTCAGATTAACAAAGAGATAGTATTTAACATACCTTATATAGAGAAATATTTGACTTACCTTTGTCCGTACAGGTAATTTATAATTTAACTACAAACAACAAACAATCACTAAGTAACTTTCTTGCATTGATTAACAAATTTTATTCTTCCATTTTGAGTTCTGGGACACAACGGCAACGGCACTAACGACATTTGACAGCACACTGTCCGCGACGTCGCACTGATCATGCGTGTCATGCACTAAAAGCCACAAAGGACGGACGCAATAACCTGGCGCGCAATTTAAAATAAAGGCAGCTTATTTTAACCTCCCCACAAAAGTTAATAAAATTGGTCAAAAATCGAAAATTGAGATAACGTCAGATTTGTACGTTTTGTTTTTATTAACAATTTATAATATGACAGTTGTGAAATTTTCAGAAAAAATGTTGGTAAATATTTATCTTAATAAATACTTAACAAATTCTTTTCGGAATATGTGATATTCTGTTTTTGCTACAAAACATTCCATATCCGTATTATCTGCCGACCGTGTTTTTTTCACTGGGCTAAATTCACATGAACTAGTTGTTTTCGCTTTATATCCATGGTGTTCCAGAAAAATATGTTTTAGAGACATACGGTGTAAACATACACTGTACGTACATACAAATACGTACTTAAGACGCACATATTATGCCTTGGTACGTACCGACCAAAATATTACCTAAAATGTACGTATTAGAGACGTCGAGGGCTGTCTGGGGAATGAGTCTGAGTCGGGCATTGCCGACTGCGAATATACAGTGTGTATAGTGGCGGGTTGGGCATAGGGAGTAAGAATTGCAACATCGCGTGTGCCAGCTGGCTGAAAAGTTACATTCAAAATGCATTCTAAATATTGTGAATTGGAATAAAAAATCATCATATCATGCTAAATAACTTTTATATGTTTGAAAGAAACACTTCACACAATAAGGCTTCTTGCAACCCAGATAGCATTTTTACATTCAGAGCATGTGCTCGGAACGTACTTTATGTACCCATGGAACTAAGAATGAATATTCATTTTGTATTCCGTGTAGAAAATCTGAATGTCAGAGAGACGTACAGATGACCGCCTCTCGATATACGAATAAGATTCCTACAACGTACCCATAGACCAAAACGGAACTTGATATGAACCAGAAACGTATATTGACATACTGATAAATACATGAGGTATATAGGAGGAAGGTCCATCCTACATTCACAATCTACACTGCATGTTCATGGTATATGAGTACTACCTTCGCAGGAATTAAACCGTAGGTGCCAGGTATGTTACACATGGATCATAAATCTATGATGCATGTATATTGTAGGAATGAACATTAAGTATCAGTGGCAGCTATAAGTACTTCACTCATGCCTTGTATTTTCTTCAAAGTTTCATTATTATAAAAATTTATTACTTATTGTAATCATTGATGAGTCGCTGCTTCATTCTGAATATGTTCAGTATGACGCAGCGACTCATCTATGATTATAGCAAATAATAAATTATTATAATAATTAAACTCAAGAGAATACATGATATGAGTGAAGTACTTGCATATAATAAATCCAATATCTAATTTTAAAGTTTAATTGTTACAGTCAATTATTAGGTACTTACTCTAATTTTCCACATTTCATATTCCTTGTGAAGAATATTACGTAAGTAAATGTGGAATATATGCACAGAAAATTTGTTTTTACTATTAGTTTTCCACTAAAGTCAAATGTTTTATTCATCAAATTTTATTGAATGGAGCACACAAATGCTAAATAAACTTAAATAAAACTGTATTTGCTATAACAATACTTTACAAAGGTCCACGAATATATGTAAAAAAAAAATAGTTTTACGTTAATAAGATCTGTTAAAAACCATTTTAAAATGGATCAAACATTTATCACTCTAAAACTTCAGCTTAAAAATCATATTTAACGTGTTATTTATGAAAAAATCTAATGATCATATTACACTACCTTAAAGTTTTATCTATTTCAAATCGTGTTTTAAATTGCCAAGAACAAAACATGATTTTATTTTATTAATTACTTTACATTGTTGTAACAATTAAGTATGCATCTTAAATTATAAAATAGGAAGAGGTATAAATAAAACAGTTGTGTTACTTTAAATATATTTTTATTTTTTGTTACAAAAATGAATTGTAATAATAAAAAACAATTGTGACAAAAATTTCAATTGAGATATTTTTTAACAAAAAAATATTCTTTGCAACTTATGAACTGTCATATTTTACTATAACGAATTTTTTGTCAGTAAGTAAAAAATAGTAAAAATTGGAGGGCTTACATTTTCAAAACCACGTGTCCAGGTGTTGCAGATGGTGATACTTGTAATTGCGAAAGTCCACTTTTCATTCTCAACACATCATCTGTGACTGATCCTATTGGCTGAATACTTTCTTTTGGCTTTTCCAATTTTTAAGAAGGTATTTCCTTCCTGTCCAGAGGAGGAGATACACGTGCTAGTCCAACTACAAAAGAAAATACATTGTATTATATTTGAATAGGTACTTATTTCTCTCTAAAAACTGGCCATGTTAAAGTTGAAAAATATAACAACATCTTACAAAGATCTTACAGAAAAAATAAAACTGATCAAACATAAATTAAACAAATTGATATTATCATAAAGGTCACGGCAGGCACAAAATAAATGGAAAAGAAGGTACAATCAAATGGGCTGAAACTGTAGTATGTTGTACTTCATAATATCCTGATCAAAAGTTTTCATGGGCACAATATCTGAAAATCGCCAGTTTTTGAGATATGAAAAAGATCAGGAATATCGGTACCCGCTGTCATAGTTGAGAGTATCATATTATGACGAGGATTTGTTTAACGTGTGATTTTAAATGTACCTGAAGTTTCGAACGTTCACTTGAATGAATTTTAGATGAAAAAGAAAAGTTAATAAAAACCACACATCGATTTAGGCATAAACACTTCATTGCCACATTTGCTGACAATAAATATCCACAATAGGTACTTAAGTTTTTACACCTAAATCGAAATGTGGCTTTTATTAATTTTTCTTTTTCATATAAAATTCGTTCAAGTGAACGTTCGAAATTTCAGGTACTTGATTTTAAATGTCTACCAGAGTTATTAAAAGAACAACATACCTATCTTCTTTCAATTTCTAGTAAAGACAAAATTTCTTGGGAAGTTGACGGCTTCAAATATGTTCTTCGATATCATCTGACGGAAGGAATAACGTGCTTTTTGTACATAGTCCTTTGATTTGTTTTTATTCACTCTGTACATCAGATCTCTGCCCTTTTCAATTAATTGCAGCTCTTCTATAATCCTCTGAAATAGGTATAAAGCAAATTACTACAAATAGGTAAATACCTATCACAACTCGTATGTTGTAATCAAATTCAATGGTTGTGATTTAAATAAACAAAAGCTCCTTAATATTGAAATAGATCGAACCTACCTTCTTGAAAATAAGATTTAAACACCCTGTAAAGTGTTCACATTTCATCTGCATTTTCACCTGTTTTTCAATGATCAGTCAATTGTTTGAATGGTGACCACCAAGCTTCCTTTTCGTGGACCGAGACCATTACAAAGACACCTCAGTTTCTTTTATAAAAATCGATACCTACAAACGCCGTAATTATTATAACTAATATAGGTGGTATGCTTAGTATAATATGTACAAAGGGATACACATTAAACTTTAGTGTCTAAATATAAAATATCTGCAAATGACAACAAAACTATGTGGTAGTTATATTGTATACAATTGTAAAATACTTACAGCAATGCAATTAATGTATATACTTGGATTAATTATAATAAATCAGGGGAAAACAAAAAACAAAACATACATTTGACAGCAGAAGCGTGACGTATACTAATAGCAGTACGATGAGCATGCGCACTAACCTAATGACCGTGGCACGCATTTAAAAAATTCTACAAGGGGATTGTAATGACATGGAAAACGGAAATCTAAATATAAAAGATAAAAAGTAATTAAATACCCATTCTAAGTCTGAACTATCTGCTTAAGAAATGCCGATAGTTACCGAGATAGTTACTAATTAATTGAACACAGTACATAAATTAAAAAAGGGTTATTGTTCATTATTATTTAATATTTCATTCATTATTATTTAATATTCATATTCATTATTATTCAATATTCGATCACAAATCTAAAGTCTGGATTCAAAATTTAAAACATATTTCATATATACAATAATATTGACGAACGATTTAAAATTTATAAAACGTCATACACCGCACAGGGGATGATTATAAATGTACTTAAATCAAATCTATATAGATAGAGAAATATCATAATTATTTTTGTAGGTAGGTAAGTAGATAGGTACTATAAAACTAGCATTGCTGTCTCATCAGTTGTGATGCAGGTTTATTTTTATTAGTTCAAAAATCGAACCAATCAGCGTTCGCGTTAAAAGTGCTGAACTTTTGATGATATTACTGTCGGCGCGGCGCTCGGGCGATGAAAATATTTCTACAAAAAATATACCTGTATAATACAGATAAAATCATTGACGAATGTTTATACGATGTACATGAACACATATACGAAGAACGTTCCCTGATACGTGTACACAGTATATGCGACTGTGAATATAAACTCTTCTGTATATTCCATTTATATCGTATGTATAATCATATTGTATATGTGAAAATATTATTTATATGGGAATGTTGAGGGAACATACATGGCAAGTACAGAATGCAATTAGAACATTGGGAATGCAAAATGTACATTCGTGGAATAATAAATGCTATCTGGGAAGTAGAGCAAAGGCGGAACATATGTAAGCTTCTGTGCCGTGAGGTACCAATGCTGTGCCATATTTTTTTTTTGCAAAAATATGGAAAACAATAACAGCTATGATAATTTCGCAAACATTCTTGTAATGTACCCATAGAATTATGCTGAAATCCCTATAGAATAAAATTTGGCATGGGAGGAACACAGTTTTTCTTCTCATGGCGTCAGTCAACGTGTTAAAAAATAAATAAAAAATAGACTAATTATTATTTCCGTGTTCTCTGTGACTTACAATCACTGAAATAATATATGCACATGCACTATTACTCATAAAAATTGCATTAGAAAAAAATTGGTGCAACACTTCGAAAAAAAAATAAAATTCGACGCGCACCACATCATACAAGGATACAAACATAACATGGGACACATATGTAAATATTTCATGAATTGGAATTATTGCTAGAAGAGAAATTGAATGAAAATGTAAATAATTGTCACGTAAATATCTATTTAATACGGCGCACAGTGGCACGAATCGTAATTTTATCGTCCAAAATTATCTAGAGCACTTGTTTTGCAACCGATCTGGATAATTTTTTTTTTTAATACTCGTTCTTTAATTTCCAAAAAAACGTATGAGAGCCGATTATTGAATTATGCTAACCAAAATTATTGGGCTTACCCAAAATGGCAATTTTTTATTTAAATATTAATAAAACTTACAAAAAAAAACCTTTTTTCTTATCCAATTTATATAAATCTTGTTACTAATATAAATATTAAATTTCTCTGTTTAATTTGTGTTGTTTAAATAATATTAATACTCCAATTGAATTGATAATTTTTTTAATTGTTGATTATCCTAAATACATTTAAATAATAAAGTCCGTTGGCTTTGTGTTTTTATATTATATTAAATATCATTTAAAAATCCGCTGCCCAAGGAATCACTACTTCCAAATCCAGATTTTCTATCCAAGTCACTCACAACGAAAAAAATTTGTATGTGGAAATAATTGTTTATGGGACTTTAATAATATAATATTTGAAATCCTCTACCCCAAAAATCCATAAAACGATACCCCACATCGGTACTGGGGTGCGGGTGGTGATAGGGGGTGGTAGTGGGGGTGGATAAAAAAATATTTTGAGATTTCTGGTTCTTGTACACACTAAATCACTTTTTTTTTCATTCCCGTTAATAATGGGGTGGGGGTGGTTATGGGGGCTAATGCCAAAAATTTTTTTTGAGACCTTAGCTGCTCTTGTATATACTAAATACCAGTTTTATGTACTCTCACCTGCTTGATTTACCTATTTACCTCAAATTTACCCTAACTTACCCCCCAACCCTTCGACGGATGAAAATATAATCTAGTTTCAGATCTCGTTAAAGTACATACGTGTACCAAATTTCAACTCAATATCTTAAACGGTTCCAGAGTAAACGTGCGCACAAAAAAAAGTTACAGACAGACAGACAGACAGACAGACCGACAGACAGAAATTTTTTTTCGCTCAAACTTAAAATCTCGACATTTCATGACATTCTAAGCCTATTTGAACAATAAAAAATTTTTTGTCGTTACTATACTTCCACTGGATGTGGAAGTAAAAAGTTAAATATATTATTTATATTAATGAAGGACTGAATCGCATATTTATGATTGATAATATAATTAATGTATGGCAGCCATATTGGATATATCTGAAAATTTCAGAAAATCTGCTCCTTTTTAAATTTTTTAATAATTCTTAGGAATAGCTTATTTAGTTTAACGCATTTAATTTATTTTTAAGTTAGTTTTATCATCTTATTGCCGCCATATTGAATCCACCATCTTGAATTTCTTCCTGCAACTTAAAATTTAGTCTATTTTAACTTAAAAGTATTTACCAGAAATATTCAAAACTTCTCGGCATAAACATTAACAAAAATATTTCATTTTCTAACATTTTTTAGCCGCCACTGATTCCGCCATCTTGCAGGTTGGTTTATGACAATTTCGATATCAGATTCGTAATCAGCGATCTCAAAAACCCCCGAGTAACAAGATTTATGTAAATTGAATAAGAAAAACGTTTTATTAAGATTTAAATAAAAAATGGCCATTTTGGTGAAGCTCAATAATTTTGGTTAGCATAATTAAAAAATCGGCTCATACGTTATTTTGGAAATTAAATAACGAGTATTTAAAAAAAAATTATCCCGATCGGTTGCGAAACAAGTGCTTTAGATAATTTTGAACGATAAAATTACGATTCGTGCCACTGTGCGCCGCCGTATGAAATAGATATTTACGTGAAAATTTCATACCTCACTTTTTTAGCCAATCAGAAGTTTGTTCTTAGTTTCGTTACCATAGCAACTCAAAAAATTTCCGGAAATTTTTATCCCCAGGGTACCCTGGGCGAAAATAATAACTGGAAATCTTTCTGTCAAATTATTGACATATGATTATATTTGACATTTGCTTTTACATAAAAATGGAATTTTATTTGTCATATTAAACGAGATAATTATAAAAAAAAATTATTGAGCTCGTGAAACAACATGATACTGAATATTTCAAATGTGTTTGAAAATCCTTTAAAAACTCCTCGCGTTTCAATGGTGAATATACAGTGTGTCCCCCGATTGAGTTCGCTATAGGTGAAATGGGCAAAAAATTTTCGATTTTTTTTTTCATATTTGGAGGTTCACCTCTGCTTATCTAAAAAGTAATTTTGGGTGTACTTTTGTTTTTTTTTCAATCATGTAGGCCATGACAGTTAAGCAAAAACGAATTTCTTGTTAGGTAAAGTACCTTTTCTGTAAAAGATACAGGAAAATGTCATTAAGGAAAGTTATTCAGAATAAAAAGTTATAGTCCTATGCAAAATTTCAAGAACATTGGCCTACTTTGATGATTTTGATTTTTTTAATATAATTGCATTTTACAGAAAAAAAAATTGTATGCCGGTTTACTAACGTGTGATGTACCAAGTGATTAGAGAAAAATTATTTAGTTATTCATTTTTATTTTGACGCAGAATTACATTTTGGGTTAGGAAACCAATAAATACAAATGACAATTAACAAATGATAATTAAAAAAATTACTACAGGTATCTAGAAATAAACATAAATATATCGCGTCATTATTCAAAATTGTTTCCATCAGCTTCAGTACATAGCTCTAGTCTAGCTCTTAATTCTCTATAACTGTTCTGGATTTCTTGGTGGGGTATACCATCAACTGCTTCTTTAATTTTGGTTTTTAATAATTCTAAATTATTGTCAAAATTAAAAGCATAAACTTTTTGTTTTAAATAGCCCCATAAGTAGAAATCCATTATCGTTAGATCCGGACTTCTAGGTGGCCAACAAATCGAACCGTATCTTCCAATCCATCTTTCTGGAAAATGACGGTCTAACCATTCTCTGACAATAACTGCAGAATGTGCAGGGCAGCCGTCCTGCTGTAGAAACATTTTCGTCCTTTGCAATATGGGTATATTTTCGAGATAATTAAAAAAAAATGTATTTAGCATTTCCAGGTAAGAATGTTGATTTACATTCCCTTCAAAGAAATATGGACCAATTACTCCAAAGTATGAAATAGCACACCAAACATTCACTTTCTTGGAATATTGCCGTCTACATCGTATACGAAAATTTGGATTTTTCCGAGGACCAATACCTACAGTTCTGTGAACTTACTGTACCATTAGTGGAAAACGTTGCCTCGTCAGAAAAAATTATATTTTCGTGAAAATGTCTATCACTTAAAATATTTTCGCCCATCCATAAACAGAAATCCAATCTTTTAGCGTCGTCATTTTCTTCAAGAGTGTGTACAAATTTTGGTTTATATGGATAAATTTTATTGGCCTTAAATATTTTTTGTATAGCACTTTTAGAAATGCCAGTTTGGGCTGCTCTTCTTCTAAGAGATAATTTTGGGAACTCACTCAACGAATCCATCGCAATTAAAGTGCCAGCATCATCTTCATTAAACTCCTTCTTCTTTTTTTTTTATATTTAATACACTACCAGTTCTTTTAAATTTGTCGACTATTTTTTTAACACCCCCATCTGTTACTAATACATCTGGCCAATGTTCATTAAATTTCTCTACGACAGCTTTATAGGAATATGTATCTCCTAATCCGTAGCACTGAACAATGAATATCTTTTGCTCCACTGTAAGCATAATTTTTAATTAATAATTATGATGCTCATATGACAGCTATTATTATTAATTTGACAAATAAACATATACACACATTTGTTTTTCATCGATGAATTGATGAACATGCAGTGAAAGTTTTAAAAGATGAAAATTTCAAAAATTAATATCAACATAGGTTGCTCCTTCCAGGAAAATGTGTATATTTTGATGTCGTTCATCTTTTCTTTAAAAATACCGCAAAAGTCAATTGGGCGCGGTGAATTGGACTCGCGACAATTGGACGTGATAAAATTGGACGAGAAACATTGGATACGTTTATTAAAAATAATCATATTGCGCAGCCTTGTCATGAATGCAAACAGTGGTTGCTGATTATGCGAACAGAAGCATTTTGGACTACTTGCGAGGAATTCCCCAACTGCAAGTGTAAATAAATTAAATTTTATAATTTCTATGTTAACACTAGTAAGCCGGCATACAATTTTTTTTTCGTAAAATGCAATTATATTAAAAAAATCAAAATCATCAAAGTAGGCGAATGTTCTTGAAATTTTGCATAGGACTATAACTTTTTATTCTGAATAACTTTCCTTAATGACATTTTCCTGTATCTTTTACAGAAAAGGTACTTTACCTAACAAGAAATTCGTTTTTGCTTAACTGTCATGGCCTACATGATTTAAAAAAAAACAAAAGTACACCCAAAATTACTTTTTAGATAAGCAGGGGTGAACCTCCAAATATGAAAAAAAAATTCGAAAATTTTTTGCCCATTTCACCTATAGCGAACTCAATCGGGGGACACACTGTACATCGGTGAAGAATCTATGTCAATTAAATATCTATGCTTGACTACAGAAACATAATATTTTGAAACAATTGTTCCACCTATTTTAGTGAACAAAACTTATTTCATAACACACAAATAGAATTGTCTTAAACAATTTTCAGTAATTTTTTGAAACTAAATTGGGTGAAAAAGATATTATTTATCTATTATTCGAATATAGGTATTCCGGTTCACTCAAACTGTTGTAACATTAGAAAATAGAAAAAAAAAAAACAGAATTCCACAAATTTTAGTGAAGAAAACGTAATATCAAACATTTCAGTGAATATATATTAACCCTTCATGTAGTAGCTTTTTGCAACTAAAATGGGTGGAAATATTTTTTTTACTTTTGTTTCCAAAACGCGACATTCTACTTACTCTTGATACTTATGACTTATGACACAACAATACTAATTCCGATGCATTTCTCTCATTTTGTCAACAAAACCCATTTATGGCCTACTAATCTTATACCTTGTTATGTCTTAGAATAATTTTAATGTCAGTTGAAATTAGTATTTATTTAATTTATTTAAGTATGAAATTTTCTTACCGAATATCCCACGAGCTTAAATTAATATCCGGAAATTTTTCCCCGTTCATGAATATTTTAAGAAAATTCATGACCTCGAAGAAATTTCCGGTAATAATTTAAGCTCTAGGGATATCATAAGTCTCAATTATTTATTTTTCATTCAATTTCTCTTCTAGCAATAATTCTAATTCATAAAATATTTACATATGTGTCCCATGTCAAGTTTGTATCCTTATATGATGTGGTGCGCGTCGAATTTTATTTTTTTTCGAAGTGTTGCACCAATTTTTTTCTAACGCAATTTTTATGAGTAATACTTAGTGCATATAAAGTATTACAACATATATTATTTCAGTGATTGTAAGTCACAGAGGACACGGAAATAATAATAATTATTATTTATTTTTTAATGATGTGCGTAATTATTCTAAAAATTCAAAAAAAGTATAAAATATGGTCTTAAAGGTTGCCTGAAACCTCGCGTTGGTTTTACCTCTCTAGCTCAATTAGTTTTCGACATATGTCTCTTTGAAGATAGTCATGCGTGCGCTCATTTTTTTCCCATATCTCAAGGTCAAAGCGGAGTGCGGCGGCAAAACACATATATAAATGTAAATCGCGTTCCTACATGTAGTCGATATTAAAACATAAGTTTCGATATAGGTTGTCATTTGGGGGCCGACTCGTCATACTTATTCGGCTAAACTCTTTGCTCAAACTTCTTTTTTTATTTTTTGGATTCCGACAAAAATTGGGGAATTAGACGGGGCGAAATTGAGACTTTTTTTTCGGTAAGATTTTGCCACTTTGTCATCCTAATTAATCACCTTAATTAATAGATAATTAATTAAAATCGATTTCATATACGATGTCTACTTAATATCATGTATTACCTAGAGGCTTCATTAATCTCAGCCCTTCAAAACAAAGGTTTCTGACAAAATTATTTTTTTTTAAGATTTACATGCATTTTCTAGGAAAACGTGAAATTTTCTCCATTTACTCGAATATCTCGATGTTTATCGGTTGTTCCGAAAAATGGCAACAAATGTAAAGAGCATTTATACTAATTTTTAATTTTATACTTTTTAAAAATTTAAATATTCGCGCCATCTTCTTAATATGCAACGTTGCCAACCAATTTCAACACCTGTTTTATTTACACAAATGTAGGACTTAAAATTGATTAAAGTTCTAATAACTTTTGTACTAGACGGACGAATTTTTCAGGGTTTTAACAGAGTATGAATAAGGAACTACTTAATGTTATGTTAGTTTTTGAAGCATATTTCTAAAAAATTGTGGTATTAAGAGCGAACATTAACTTAAGCCGAGCTCTACTACGTCAAATAAGGCATCTTTGCCTATGAAAGTTAAACTTTCCGAATCTATTACTCCGAAACTAAATGGACGATTTTATTTTTATTGAAAATTCAAGTATAAAATCACTTTATTTATTAGTATACCAAATTATATTTACAACTGTAAAAGTTCATTTTAGTATACAAGTACTCTAAAACATAACGGCTTTATTATTTAAAAAGCCAGAATACTGATAATTCTATAGCTTACATTTATCCCAAATAATTGTATTCCTGCCCACTCCCATCTGCAGAACGCTTACGCTTTAACGCCCATTATGTAACATTTGTATTTTGTACAATATTTGCATTTCGCAACGAAAAAATTAAATTTATAGTGCTTCATCTGAGCAGACGTAAGACAATTAACCTACTATAAGATAGTGAGTCAAAGTATCTAGTTAATTATATTCTACTAAACTTTGCTACTTGAATAGTCACTTTACAGGATGCGATCCTAACTGGTCAGTAGTACTAAGAGCGTTATATGCGTCGAAGATAGTTTTACACATTTGAAACTATACACATACCACAAGTTAAATGGATACTATAAAGCTGCAGTGGGATGCTAATGGAGTGTTAATTTGAGAAGTATTTTATCTTAGCCCAGTGTTCAGAGATCTTGACCGCTGATTAAAACGAAGTAAGCTGAAATTTCACATGCAAGAAGTTTACATACATCAAATAAAAAAGTTTGCATAAGTGGGAGTACTGCTTCACCTTCCAAAATACTGTTTAATTTCAAAGAGATGGTTTTTTTTTACAAATAACTAGCAAAATATTCATAAGACTAAATTTAAATAATGAAAATTCCACAAATGAAAGGTTTTTATTTATTTTTTGGAGATGCGATGGTTTTCGTGCAAAATGTTATTAAAAAGTTATATCAATCGCGCACATTCATGCACAAAAGTTTCGTAACTCATATGATAGTTTATTGTATGAAAAAAGAAAAAAAACTATCTTAAAGAGGAAGAATTCAGCTTCCATTGCATGTATTGGTTTACAGTTTTTCTTATTTGGCAATAAAGAAGATAATGATTAAAAATATGTTTCGTGGATTTTAACATTTATCACATTTATACAGGAAATTTGCGACGCGCTTTTCGTGCAATGCCACCTAATTGGACCCGGATGAGTGATAGCGCGGCAAAAAAAAAATATTACCCGAGCTCAATCAGAGAGTAGGGTGGGTTAAAAAAAAGAAATTGAGGGCGCCACTAGTTTATTCCCACTCCGCCTTAAACTAGAAAAGCCCCTGTTGTTAGAGGAATCCGTTCCAAAAAAAATATATATATAAATATATGTAAGTGGCAAACTCAGTCAACTAATTTACACAAAAAAGGAGCTGTAACAATTATGCAAAAAATGATTACCTTGACACCTAGGCTCCGTGAATTTCTTGTTCAAGAATCGATAACTTCTTAGAAATGCATACTTTTATCATGAATAAGTCAACATCAAAATTTAAGACATTTATTTACTAACTATTGGCAAATAACAGTAAAATATGAAAGATATTCAAATAACGTGATTATATACTTGATATGTTTTCCTTGTAATAGATATTTTAAACGACATGACACAAAAATCAATGTTATGTGCGAGTACTGTATCACATACAATTTGCGTGAGCAATATATCGTAAAATACTTAAATAAAAAGGCAATAAAAAGTTACCGTACGTGCGCACGTAAAGTTTACACTTTATGTAATGTAGTGTAATTTACAATTAATTATTTAATTTACCAGAACTTAAGGTAGTCAGTTTTAGTCATTTAAATAATTTAAACAATCATAATTTAACCATAAAATAAAAAGCATGCAATCTTATCTGAAGCTTGTGATCCCTAGAGGATGCGAAATCCTCGGGTATATCCAGAATTATGAACACTCCAGGTAGAAACAGGTAGAAATTATGGTACTAATAGGCTTCTTTCGACACCAGAAAAATACACGGAGCTAAGGGTTGAAAATAGGTCGTCGTGGCATACGTAACGATCCAAGTACTAACATGTACACCCAAACTGTACATACAATCTGATACTCCAACGGTATACTAAACTCAAGTACTAAAACTAAGTACTAACCAAATACTAAAACCGAATGCTAAAACCCTAAAATAAATAGCTTGTTACGTAATAGCCAGAGCAGGAGTAAAAACTAAGACTTACCTCTTTCGAGGGTTTCCTTCCCAAACAAATGAACCTTTTGGTTCAAGCCAAGGCCTATGGTGGTGTGGCTCAATAAATGAGGGAATATGGCCTAGCAAATCAAATCCTCTATAAAGAGTTACAGTTTCCAAAATACTCCACAAAATATGCCACACGGCAACTCCAAACAAATGGAAACATGAAGTTTTAAGTTTTAACGAGAAAATCCCACAATAATATGGCACAATCGAACAAACTGTATACACCCGTTAAAACTTTACTAGGTCACATTACAAAGTAAAATGGCTAACACGATACCCTTTTCCGCTATCGCATTCCCATTCCAGCATGTCCGATAGAAGATATATATTCCTCCTCTTTTATCCTAATAAAGGCTCCTACTTCAAAAAAAGGTTCATGTCTAGTCGGTAATTACTACAGCAGAGCGCTGTGACTTTGGCTTATATATCGCATAGGCAACCCAATTAACCATTACCATGTTTAATGAGGTGTGCGTATTGGTCTAAAATTAAATTAATAATTCTCGATGAGAACGACCTGTCCGCAGATACGCAACCCAATTTACAATGAAAGAACCTACTAGCTTGCTGAGTACTTCGCATATAGCATTATTGTTGTAATGATCAAATAGATCGTTACAAATTCCACCTGAACCTCCTAGAAAATTTCGTAGAAATTTTCATGACAATAAATACACCATCGAAAAGTTAACTAAAAAAAAAGAAATACAACCAGAAAAAGAAAATTCTTATCGTTAACTTAATAATACCTAAATACTAGTTTACCAAAAGAAATAATTGAGAAAATCCACAAGTGTGAGTCGCGCAACTGTAGTAGTTTGCGTTGTTGGCCTATTATATCTATTCGACGGTTGGTTTAAGGTCTTTGGCATGCCAAACTCCTCCATACTTGCCTTTCTGATCTTTTAATTCGTACGTCCAAGGTGACAACTTCTTGGCTACGATATATGGACCTACATATTTAGGAGCCAACTTCGAGGAAAAGAATTTGGCTGCATCAGATAATTCAAAATTTTTCCTATAAACTTGGGAACCCACTTCATACGTAACATCGCGATGACGTAAATCATAGTAGCGTTTATTCTTTTCGGATGCTTTCTTCAAACGAACCTTAATTTCGTCATACAGTTTCTGGAAGGCTTTACTCCTATCACGAGTTAACTCATTTTTGTCAACATCGAAACTAATCGGCTGAATATCGTCTTTAGGCTGTATATTAGAAGGCATCTCACGACCAAATACCACGAAATATGGTGTACGTCTGATGGACTCATGAACTTGGGTACGAATCGCGCAAGCTACTTTCGATAAATTTTTGTCCCACTCCCGGTGATTGTCAGTTATATAACATCTAATCATTGTTCCAAGAGTTTTGTTTGTTCTCTCCGTAGGGTTTGCCTGAGGATGGTAATTCGGAGTGAAAACTTGTTTGATCCCATAAGATTCAAGCAGTTTACGGAACTCTCTGCTTTTAAACTGACTACCGTTATCGCACAATATAACGTCCGGTTGACCAAATAACAATAACAAATGTTCCTCCAATGCAGCACCTATCAACCTTGAAGTCGCATTTCGTAAGGGTGTAACTATACTAAATTTACTAAAACTATCAACTATTACTAAAATAAATTTGAATCCGCGGTTGGACCTAGGTAGTGGCCCAATTAGATCACATGAAACTACCTGAAACGGCCTATCTACCACACGGTGGGGTGCAAGTAAACCAGCAGGTTTCTTCTGCTCGGGTTTATTCTTACAACAAATGATGCAACTACGAACATATTTAGTTATATCCGCCTTCATCTTAGGCCAGTAATAATGCTGAGAAACTCGCTCAAAAGTTTTAAATATCCCAGAGTGACCAGCGCACGGATCATCGTGACACTTAAGTAGAATTGTTTTACGTTCATTTTTTGGAATAACACGTTTCCACTTAGCTTCATCGCTTGATAAGCCGGGAAAATTATTATGTTCTACATACTTATACAAAATCGAACCCACAACACGCCAAGATGGAAAACGTAAAGGATTAGTCTGAACTTTATCCCGCATTTTTATATACCAGTGGTCTGTACTTGCGGTACTCTCTACATCTGCTTCACAAATTTCACCAACAACCTCATCTAAAATAGGAACTGATCGAGACAACATATCGGGAACTACATGATCTTTACCTTTACGATGTACTAAATCAAAACTATATTGCTGTAGTCTAATCGCCCACCTTGCCAGTCGACCAGTCGGGTCCTTCAAATTATTTAACCAACACAAAGACCAATGATCAGTTACGACTGTAAAGTGAGTGCCTTCGATATATGGACGTAGCTTTTCAATACTCCAGAGCACGGCTAAACATTCCCGCTCGGTTGTCGAATACTTCCTTTCTTGTTTGGTCAATGACCTTGACAAATAACATACAACTCTCTCACCGAGATCTGGGTGGTTCTGAGTTAATATACTACCGATCCCGTATGCGCTTGCATCGGTCTGTATGACGAAAGGCAATTCAAAATTGGGGCAAGATAATACAGGCGCAGATATTAAATGTTCCTTAATTGACTTTAGAGCTTCTTCTTGTCGAGAAGTCCACTTAAATTTTACATTTTTCCGCAATAATTCCGTTAACGGCTGTATCATAGTCGAAAAATTTGGTATGAATCTGCGATACCATGATGCAGTACCTATAACACTTCGTACCTCAGAGACTTTAGTAGGAGTTGGAATTTGTAATATGGCATTAACTTTCTCGGGATCTACATGTAGCCCATTAACATCTACTACATACCCCAAGTAGCGTAACTCCGGTCGACAGAAATTACACTTCTCTTTACCTAACGTGAGCCCTGCAGAAATTAACCGGGAAAATACCTCCGAAAGGATTTCTATGTGCTTTTGGAACGTTTGGGTAACCACGACTATATCGTCGAGATAGACGAACACAAATGGTTCCAGGTCAGCTCCAAGAACGCGATCAATCAAGCGTTGCCATGTTGCAGGTGCAGTGTGGAGACCGAAGGGCAGTCGCCTAAATTGAAAAAGTCCTCGCCCAGGCACAGTGAATGCAGTATAGGGGCGTGACTCCTTTTCCACTGATATCTGCCAGTAGGCGGACTTGATATCTAAACTCGATAAATAACGTGCATCCCTTAACTTGTCTAGAATATTGGTAACAAAAGGGAGGGGATAAGCATCCCGCTTCGTCACACGATTCAATTTCCGATAGTCAACGCAAAATCGGTAGGAGTTATCCTTCTTGCGTACCATAACTATGGGACTACTCCAAGGACTACTAGAAGGTTCAATTACACCTTTCTGTAACATTTCCTGAAGTTCAGAATCGATGCAATTCATAAGAGTTGGTGAGACTGGGTAAAAACGTTGCTTGATAGGTTGAACGCCATCCAGTACCTCAATCTTATGTTCTACAATGTTAGTGCAGCCCAATGTGTCACCCATTTTCTCAAAAGTCTCGTCGATAAGTTTATCTAAAACTTTACATTCTTCTTGAATCAAAGCGCTACGCGGATTCAATGCTTCGACCGCATCATTGGTTGCACAATCCGATAGAGAAAATTTCCATTCATTCGAACCTAAATTTGGGACAATGCCCATACGCATCCAAAAATCTATACCTAGAATTAGTGTTTGGTTTAATTCCGGTACCACAAGAATGTCTATAATTTTCTCTACGTCTTTTAACCTAACGGGTACACGCAAAATACCAACGCAGTTGCAGCTCGTACCGTTAGCTACAGTAACAGACTTAAGGTCAGATTTTTCTAAATTCAGTAATCCAATACTTCTTAACGCCTTCCAGCCCTTATCGCCTATAATTGTTCGGCTAGCGCCCGAATCTAATAAACCCATAAAAGATTTTCCAAAAATAGATACAGTAACATAGGGTCTCTCGTCGCCCGTAACGTGAGCTAAAACATAATCTAACACATGACTAAGTGGTGATACATTTTCGACCGAATTTTGGTTTCGAGACATAAGCCGGTCACTTACTAATGTCTCGCCTGACCGTTTCCCTGTCTCTTGTTACACTTCGGACATGTACGTACCGTAACATTCCGAAAACCGCACGAATAACAATAACGTCCTTGAGGATTAGGACATCTCGTAGAAAGATGACCGGAACGACTACAATTCCAACAAACTTTGTCCGGAACCGATTTACCATTATTCTTCTGTGGTCTGCAATTACTGTCCCCAGACACTTCGCTAATTCTATTGGTCATTTCCCTATTATTTACAGAATCGGAACTACGAGATGTAGAAGCGTAAGCTAACTCCGGTATTAAACTTTTACTTTTAGGAGGAGGAGGTGTAAAAGATTTAGCGATTTCCCTTTTAGCGTCAAGTTTGCGACACGCAGATAATAACTCAGTAATTGACGATATTTGTTCAAAAGCTATAAATGGTTGATAATATGGATCTATCCTCTCTGATATAATCTCAAACTGAACTTTTTCGGACATTGGTTGTTTCATTTTATTAAACAAACCTTTCATACTGGCAATGTATAACCCAATACTTTCATGATCACCCTGAGTTCTACGCTTAATTTCCTCGAAAAGATCACGATCAAAATTGACTGGCAAAAATTGTTCTTTCATCAACTCAACCAATGACTCCCAGTCCGTCGCCCATTCTTTGACCATATTGTACCAAGTATATGCGTCACCTTCAAATAAATCTACCGCGTCCCTAAATAATAATGCGCGAGAAATACCCCTAGAACGCCTCCTTTCCTCTACGCGTTCCATAAAAGTACTGAAAGACATCTCGCCTTTCTTACCCGTAAACTTTAGACCCCAATCTCGAACAGGAACTGGTTTGATTCGGACTGTCACATCATCGTCACTAGATGACCCCACGTCCGATTCTACTGCGGAACTGTGAGCATCAGGTGGAACTACATTGTGCCGTAATACTGATAAATCTAAAACAGTGGAGTCTTTACGGCTGCTTTTAACCTTTACCTTGAGTTTGTCGAATGCTAAAAGTAATTGACGCCTCATGTCAGCCCTCTGGGTCTTTTCGGCCTCTTCCTTTGGATTGGACCTATTAACGCGACCTAATGAATGAGCAATTTTGGAGACTATACCTTTAAATTGACTATCATTCTCTGTCCCGGAAAATTCTGTTATAAGTCTATTGATGTTCTCTAGACTCTCCGACAGTACTTGCATATCTTGTGCAAAAGTGTACGCATACGCAGGACTCTTAATCGCGAGAGAAGTTTTCTCAAGTTGAAGTGCATTACGTAAAATAGTCCTAAGTTCCGCAACAGTTAAGTCACTTCCGTCACCTAGACCACGTACTCTTAATTCATAAATCAACTCCTCTTTAGATAGACGATTTACATCTAATTTTATTTTCGAGCTCATTGTTACCAAGATAAAGAGAACGCTTACCACCAAAGAAACAGAAAAAAAATCAAAATTCTACTATCAAATAGTGATTTTACCTAAACGACGTCAGGCGTCGGTAGGCGTCGAGTACACAAAATTGATTCGATGACCTAAACTACCTCTAAAAATGCTAAAATCAGCTAATTGTAGCAGTACCTCATAAACGACGCCAAGCGTCGGTAGGCGTCTGTGTGACCAATAACCTCCACTTCGACTAATCTTTGATAAATCCACAGAAATAATCAACAATCGTAACTAAATAACACTAAAAGTGCTCGGCGACGCTGAGCATCGACCGATGCAAATGTATAAACACTTGGAATGTGTTTATAAGTCGAGATATAGTAATACACTAGCAAAAACTCAATTTCGACGCCGGGCGTCGGTAGGCGTCGGGACGCGAAAAAATGTTAAAAAACTAAAATAATGGTTTTGGGCATCAAAATTAACGAAATTCGACTATATTTATAAAACGACGCCAAGCGTCGGTCGGCGTCGAGACGCTACAAATTTTAAAAACTAGAAATAATTGTTTTGGGAATCAAAAATACCAAAATTCGACTATAATTACAAAGCGACGCCAAGCGTCGGTCGGCGTCGGAATGCCTAAATAATTTAACAACCAAAAATAATTACTTTGGGCATCAAAAATGCCAAAATCTGACTATAATTACAAAACGACGCCAAGCGTCGGTCAGCGTCGTGACGCTAAAATGACTAAATTACCTAATTATTTATTGCACGCGGTCTGCCTAGTACCTATATAGCAAAATTACCAATTCGACGCCAAGCGTCGGTGGGCGTCGTGACGCTAAAATTACCAAAAACTGTTAATAATCTGTTACAGACAATAAAACTAACAAAATTATGAAAAATTGACAAAATCGATGACAGACGTCGGTAGGCGTCGTGACGCTAAAATGCGTCGGTGGCGTCTATGGCGTCGACGTCGTCAGGCCCCACGTTGGGCGCCAAATTTGCGACGCGCTTTTCGTGCAATGCCACCTAATTGGACCCGGATGAGTGATAGCGCGGCAAAAAAAAAATATTACCCGAGCTCAATCAGAGAGTAGGGTGGGTTAAAAAAAAGAAATTGAGGGCGCCACTAGTTTATTCCCACTCCGCCTTAAACTAGAAAAGCCCCTGTTGTTAGAGGAATCCGTTCCAAAAAAAATATATATATAAATATATGTAAGTGGCAAACTCAGTCAACTAATTTACACAAAAAAGGAGCTGTAACAATTATGCAAAAAATGATTACCTTGACACCTAGGCTCCGTGAATTTCTTGTTCAAGAATCGATAACTTCTTAGAAATGCATACTTTTATCATGAATAAGTCAACATCAAAATTTAAGACATTTATTTACTAACTATTGGCAAATAACAGTAAAATATGAAAGATATTCAAATAACGTGATTATATACTTGATATGTTTTCCTTGTAATAGATATTTTAAACGACATGACACAAAAATCAATGTTATGTGCGAGTACTGTATCACATACAATTTGCGTGAGCAATATATCGTAAAATACTTAAATAAAAAGGCAATAAAAAGTTACCGTACGTGCGCACGTAAAGTTTACACTTTATGTAATGTAGTGTAATTTACAATTAATTATTTAATTTACCAGAACTTAAGGTAGTCAGTCTTAGTCATTTAAATAATTTAAACAATCATAATTTAACCATAAAATAAAAAGCATGCAATCTTATCTGAAGCTTGTGATCCCTAGAGGATGCGAAATCCTCGGGTATATCCAGAATTATGAACACTCCAGGTAGAAACAGGTAGAAATTATGGTACTAATAGGCTTCTTTCGACACCAGAAAAATACACGGAGCTAAGGGTTGAAAATAGGTCGTCGTGGCATACGTAACGATCCAAGTACTAACATGTACACCCAAACTGTACATACAATCTGATACTCCAACGGTATACTAAACTCAAGTACTAAAACTAAGTACTAACCAAATACTAAAACCGAATGCTAAAACCCTAAAATAAATAGCTTGTTACGTAATAGCCAGAGCAGGAGTAAAAACTAAGACTTACCTCTTTCGAGGGTTTCCTTCCCAAACAAATGAACCTTTTGGTTCAAGCCAAGGCCTATGGTGGTGTGGCTCAATAAATGAGGGAATATGGCCTAGCAAATCAAATCCTCTATAAAGAGTTACAGTTTCCAAAATACTCCACAAAATATGCCACACGGCAACTCCAAACAAATGGAAACATGAAGTTTTAAGTTTTAACGAGAAAATCCCACAATAATATGGCACAATCGAACAAACTGTATACACCCGTTAAAACTTTACTAGGTCACATTACAAAGTAAAATGGCTAACACGATACCCTTTTCCGCTATCGCATTCCCATTCCAGCATGTCCGATAGAAGATATATATTCCTCCTCTTTTATCCTAATAAAGGCTCCTACTTCAAAAAAAGGTTCATGTCTAGTCGGTAATTACTACAGCAGAGCGCTGTGACTTTGGCTTATATATCGCATAGGCAACCCAATTAACCATTACCATGTTTAATGAGGTGTGCGTATTGGTCTAAAATTAAATTAATAATTCTCGATGAGAACGACCTGTCCGCAGATACGCAACCCAATTTACAATGAAAGAACCTACTAGCTTGCTGAGTACTTCGCATATAGCATTATTGTTGTAATGATCAAATAGATCGTTACAAGTTTTGTAAGTAAGCGTACATAGTTTAATGAGAGATAGAAGTGATGCCAAAACACCAGCCATATGTATGTACCCCCCCTAACCCTTTTTAATGATATACAGAAGATTTTATAACTTTTATAAAATATTTGAACCACCATATCTTTTTATCATTTTATCCAATTACTTTACATTTGGCACACGTTTGCGATGGTCACATAACAATATTGTGTTTTGAAGAAGTAGAGGGTCGGACCAGGAAAAATTATGTGTTTGTTAGTCATAAAGAATCACCCTGTATAAAATTGAATTTTTATTATGGAAAACCTTTAATAACAAAATAACAAAGTATATGATATTGTAACGTGTTTCCACCCTTAGGAAACCACCCTTGCAAATACTGTGGGTTCCAAAAATTATAACAAGAGATAACTACTAACACACTTTACACACTTTATTAAATAATTTACTGGATACTGCACAATACTATTATTAACTTAAATGCACTTTACTGACTAAAAACAACAATGTTTTTCACTTTGTTTTCACTTTGTAGTCTTAACCTCACTTGTCAATATGTCAATTCAAAACTTCTTCTTCCCGCCGAGAATACGGCCTTATATACCTAAAAACACAGATCCCGAACTTTCTGTGATGACGCCACCATTCTCTAGATAGTTCCAGAAATGTCATCACTCTAGAGCTTCTAGTAGGTTCTTTTTCTAGTAGGTGCAAATGTCTACATTCAGACAACATCCGAAATAATTGAATTCTGTGTTGCCTACATATAACACTGCTCCCTCCTTAAGCCTGAACGTCCCGGACAGGCAATTCAGCCTCTTTCACATACTTCACCAGTCTATCCAAGTGTCTTCATCTTGGACTTTTGTTTCGTTGAATCCGATAGACGACATCATTAATTCGGGTAATGTAACAGTATATGGTCCATCCCAAGGCGGTTGAAGTTTTGGTGACTTCCCTTTCTTTCACTGTGGGTTGTACAGCCAAACCAGATCTCCTGCCTTGAACCCTTCTGAACTACCCTTACGGTCGTATCGAGCCTTCATTCCGTCACTGGCTATGGTGATTTGATTTCTAACCAGCTCATGAACATTTCTTAGCCGTTCACTCATTTCATCCACATAGCTGTTCACAGGAAGCTGTTCTCTGCCTGGTGTTCCGAAAATCAAATCACACGGCAGTCTGATCTCATGTCCAAATACTACACGACTGGTGTTTGTTTCGTAGACTCGTGGATAGCAGCTCTGTATGCTATGAGGAAAAATGGTACATGGAGTTCCCAGTCACGTTGATTCTTATGAACCACTTTAGAGAGATGTTCTTTCATGGTCTTGTTATGTCGTTCCACCATTCCATCTGATTGCGGGTGAAGGGCTGTTGTCCGTGTTTTGTGTATCCTCAATAACTTGCATATTTGCTGAAACACCCCAGACTCAAAGTTCCTTCCTTGATCTGAATGCAGCTCCAGGGGTACACCAAACCGACATATCAAATTATCTACCAAGACTTTGGCGACAGTGACTGCTTCTTGGTTTGGAATCGCATAGGCCTCTGGCCACTTACTAAAATAGTCCATGGCAACCAGTATGTACTTGTTACCGACCTTGGTTACTGGGAATGGGCCGGCTATATCGATCGCAATCCTCTCGAAAGGAGCTCCGACGTTATATTGTTTCATTGCACCCCCACTTCTAGTCTGCGGTCCCTTACTCGCTGGACAAATTTTGCAATTGCGACACCAAGCTTCCACATTTTGACGACTATTTACCCAATCAAAGCGTTCTCGTACTTTATTCAGGGTCTTATTAACGCCGAAGTGTCCACCGGATGCTCCATTATGCACTTCCTGAAGTACTTTCGGTACTCGACACCTGGGAATCACTAGACGCATAACAACTTCCTTGCCATCCGGGCTCTCCCAAGCTCTCTTTAGCAGCCCGTTCATGACTTTAAGTGAATCCCATTGGGCCCACAAAGCCTTCAATCCAACTGCCTTGTCCGAAACATCCTTCCACGCTGGTCGAATTCCTTTCTCCTTTGCTCTCAATATAGTCTCAATCTCTGTGTCATTCAGTTGTTCTTGTCTCAGGGCTTCGGTTGTCCAATCATCCGGAACCTTTATTTTAATTGTGTTGACGGCTACCGTACCCTGCAATTTCTCAAGGTGGCGGCAGTGCTTGCGATCTTCCTTGCACGGTCTTCTAGATAAAGCGTCTGCGTTCTTATGAGATCTTCCAGGTCGATGTTTGATTTTGAAATCATACTGTTGCAGCCGTCCTATCCAACGAGCCAGTTGACCTTCAGGGGTTTTAAACTGCAACAGCCATTTCAATGCAGCATGGTCGGTCCGAATCTTGAAATGTCTTCCATAAAGATATTTATGAAAATAATTTCTTTCCGGTTTGGACAGCACCTTGCTGAAGTACTCGATCACTATTTCCTGTCCATTCTGGATTTGAGACAGTACACAATCGACGGAAGAATTGCTGGCATCCGTGTCTAAAATAAAAAGTCCTTCCCGTTGTGGGTACGCTAGCATAGGACCAGTGCATAGAGCTGCCTTCAATTTTCTCCATGCCGTTTCACACTCCGTTGTCCACTGGTACTGTACTTTCTTTTCTGTCAGCCGGTGTAATCGCTTCGCAATTTCTGCAAACCCTTCCACAAAGCGTGTATAATAAGTGCAGAGGCCAAGGAAGCTTCGTACTTTATGAACGTTAGATGTTCTTGGCCAATCTCGTACGGCAGAAATTTTGTCGGGGTCTGTTTGTATTCCTTCCGAAGACACAACGTGACCAAGGAATTTGACTTCTTTCTGGAATAGCAGGCACTTCTTCGGGTTCAACTTCAGATGGGCATTCCTGACTCGCCCAAATACTTCTTGAAGATTTTTCAAATGTTCTCTGAAGTCCTGTCCCATAACAAGCACGTTGTCAAGGTAAACCAGGCACGTCCTCCAGGTTAGCCCTCGCAGTACGAATTCCATCAGTCTTTCAAAGGTAGCTGGTGCATTGCAAAATCCAAAAGGCATCACAGTAAATTGATAACCACCACTGCCTGCTGAAAACGCTGTCTTTTCCTTATCATCAGGATGAAGCCCCACTTACCAGTATCCACTCTTAATTTCTAACGCAGAAAACCATCGTGAGCCTGCCAACGTGCTTAACGTGTCGTCAATTCGTGGTAATGGGTAACTGTCTTTCTTCGTGACATCGTTTAATTTTCGATAATCGACAAAATCTTAATGTTCCGTCCTTCTTAGCAACCAAAACTACTGGCGATGACCAGGACTCGTTGACTCCTCAATGACTCCATCTTGTAGCATCTTGTTTATCATTGCCGAGGCATCTTTTTGTTTCGCTAATGGATGCCTCCTAGGTGGTTGTCGAATAGCGGGTGAGTCGCCGGTATTTATCCGATGCTGGACTATGTCTGTTTTTGTAAGGGCCTTTGTATTCTTGGCAAATACTGAACTTTCCTTTTCCAGGAACTTGATTGCCTCCCTTCGTTCATCCTCAGATAAATGCTCCAACTGGGTACTCAGCAAGGTCAAAACTTCCTGGTCTATTTTCGTAGACGAACTTCCCTCTGTTTGTTCCTCGCACCTCGCTACCCATATGATCGGTTCATAGGAGCCAATCGGTTTGCCTTCCTTAATTGTCACTGAGTGGGAATTTAAATTACCGACTCTAATTGGGATTTTGTCTTTAGTCCGGGTTAAAGTTCTCGCCACAATAATATTGGGTAGGGACTTAATCGATTCCTCATCTTCAACTAGGCCAACACGGTACCCTCCAGGATTTCCTTCTAAGGTAGCATCAATCATTTGTTCTGAATGAGCAGGAATCTTGATCGTCTGTGTTGTTAACAACCTCGCTTTATGGAATTTGTCATCTGCGGTTGCCAGAATAAATTCCTCATTTCCAATTTTTAAGACTCGCTCCCCCATGTCAACAATAAATCCCTGCTCTCCCATGATGTCCAGACCCAAAATGAAATCATCCATAATGTCAGCCACAATGACCTTGTAATTGACCCTCAACCGTCCAACCTGCAGTTCCAAGTTGACCACTCCATGGACCGCAGCCCTGTCCCCCGTGGCTGTCCTCCATTTTGCTTCTTGTCAATCTGCAAGCCTGATATAAACCCTGGCTGCACTATTGATGACGTAGCACCTGTGTCAATAGTAAACACGCATTTTCTTCCATTCACATATCCTTGCAACAACAGACTACTTGAAATTCTTTGGAGCTAGGAAATCTTTATTTCTCTGGGGGCACCGCATTCCCTAGCCAGCACAGCCCCCTTGGTGCTGGCTATCTCTAGTTTTCCTGCTTCTCTTCAACATTCACAGCACTCACTCGACTCTCCGAGTTCTGCTGTCGACAGTCTCGTTTCATACGCAGTTGTAACATTTAATGCCACCACTCGGCTTTCCTTTGTTTTGCTGTTTTTCCTGCTTTCCGAGGTCATCCAGTTTATCGAATAATTTGGTAAACATTTTCTGCATCTCGATTAACACAGGGTTCTGGTTCGTTTCTATTCTCCCACCGGAATCCGCTTTCGCATTACTTCAGTGGGGAGCCGGCCCTTAACTTCCTTTATCGACTTTCTACTTCCTTCGTCTCTATTATTGTACGGACTGTTCCATACGCTTGTCGCCATGATTCATCGGATGCGCATAAGCTTGCCATCATGTTTGTGTAGTTGAAAGTTGACCCAGTTTGTTGGGTATAGTCCCTCCTGGTCTCTTCCCACCGAGTGCAAGTAAACAGGGTATGCTCTACGTCATCCACCTCGTCGCAGTAGCTGCATCTGTCTGTATCTGCCCTTCTGCGATCGTAGAGATACTTCTTAAAACATCCGTGTCCTGAGAGAGCTTGGGTTAAGTAGTAATCCACTTCTCCGTAGGGACGATTTATCCATGTCTGAATGATAGGTATCAATTTATAGGTCCATCGTCCATACGTTCCGGTTTCCCATTTTTGTTGCCATCTTGTGGAAACGTTCTTTTTTGCTACTCTGGCTTCCACTCCATTATATTTCTCTGTCCTTTCTTGTATTAGAAATTCTATAGGTGGGACTCCCACTATGACCCCCACTGCCTCTGTTGAAATGGTGCGGTATGCACTGCCGATTCTGATTGACATCAGCCTTTGGAGTCTTGCCAGCTTTACTATTAGTTTTTTGTTTCGGGTTACCGTATGCCAGACTGGTGTGGCGTACAGTATTTGGGAGTGGACCACACTTGCCATTACTCTCCTCTTCGATGCTCTTGGCCCTCCTATGTTGGGCATTAGGCTTGTTAATGCTGCGACTGTTTTTTCCACTTTTTCGGTCGTTCTTTTGACGTGCTCCGCGAAGGTAAGTTTGGTATCAAGCCACACTCCTAGGTATTTTATTGCCTTGCTGAGTCTGATCGAAGTATCCAGGATGGTGAAAGTGATCGGCGCTATTTTTCTTTTAGTGGTAAGAAGAACTGCCTCCGATTTATCTGGTGCCAGCTTTAGTTTTCTTCCTTCCAACCATTCTGCAACTCGCTGCAGGGCAGTGTCTGCTTTGTTCATCAGTATGTTCTCGGTTTTTGCAACTACTGTCATGGCTACGTCATCCGCAAAGTCGATTAATGTTACACCCGCTGGCTGTTCCATTTTAAGAAGATCATCATACAGGATGTTCCACAGGGTTAGACCGAGTACTGATCCCTGAGGCACGCCACTGCTGACTTCTACGGTCTTTGTCTCGTCTTCTGTTTCCAGAATTATTTTCCTCTGAGATAGATAGGATGCTATTACCCTGACTAGGCTCTCTTCTATTCCTCTTTTTCGCAGGTCTTCCAGAATGATTTGCCATGATGCGCTGTTGAAAGCATTTTGTACGTCTAAAGTTATTACGGCACACAATCTTCGGTGCTGGTGCGCGTAAGCAGCAGCTTCTCTGGCGATTTGGATCACGTTTTTTATAGCATCTACTGTTTGTCGACCTTCCATGAAGCCGTACTGTCTCTCTGCCAGTCCACCTGTGCGTACTAGTTCTTCTTTGAGCCTTATTAAGATGAGCTGTTCGTATAGTTTCCCTTCTACGTCTAAGAGGCATATGGGTCTATACGATGCCGGGTGGTCTAGTGGTTTATATCCTTTCCTAAGTAGTACAAGCTTAGCCTGCTTCCAGTCTTCTGGAAATACTCCTCTACGCGCTAGTTCATTGTAGACTCTTAGTGCGTATTCGGGTTTATTTTGTACTACTTCCTTCAGGACTTCTACTGGGATGTAGGCTGGTCCCGGTGCTTTGTTTGGTTTTAGCTTATTGCAAGCTGTAATCAATTCTTCTACCGTAAAATCTAAGAATATCACTGTTCTGTCACAATCAAAGTTTACGGGGTCGTGCACGGGAAAGAGGTGGTTCACCACTTCCTCCGTCATTTGCATGGACATTTGGGGTCTTGGAGGGAAGCCAAGCATTTGTTTCATCACAATCTTGTAGCCATCTCCCCAGATATCCGAGTTCAGTTTGTCACGCATACTTTTCCAGCATGCTCTTTTTGAAGCCTTGATGCAATTTCGCAGCCTTTTCTTGCTGCTTTTGTACTCTTCTCACAGTTGTTGATTTACTTCCGGAAGATTTCTTCTTGCATTTCTTGTACATATCCTTTTTTTCCTCAAGCATTCCCTGCGAAGTTCGGCAATTTCGTCTGACTACCAATATAAAGGTGACCTTCTTGAATTGTACTTTCTTTTCGACACAGTTCCGTCACAGATCTGCGTGAGGGTTTGGGAAAAGTTTTTTTGCAGGAGATACGCCCTCCTCCTGAATAATGCCGACGTCGTTCAGTGTCTCTTGCAACGTTTGTTTGTTCAAAGTTTTCATCTGCCACCCTTTGCTTTGCGTTACCATAGCTCTTTTCTTCCCTTCGTTTTTTACTTCGAATATTATCTAGTTATGGTCGCTGAGGGTTTCCTTTTCGCTCACTTCCCATTTAGCTACTTTGGTTTTAATGTCGTCAGTAGTCAGAGTTAGGTCTAGTATGGACGAGTATTCGTTTCTCTGGAATGTTGGTGCACTTCCTTCATTTACACATATTAAGTCATTTTCTGCCATCCATTCAGTTAGGACGCGGCCTCTCTCATCGGTGACGTTCATACCCCATTGTATAGATTTTGCATTGAAGTCCCCCACAACTATGGCCTTCTCTTTGTTGGTCCTTATTTTCCTTCCAATTTCGAAAAGAATTTCTTCAAGATCATCCAAATCTCTATTTGGGGAGGCGTAGCAGCTGTACACTGTGAAAGAGGCGGTCACGACGTAAGTGAAACCGTGTCCGTAGCCCTGTCCCTTGATTACTAGGCGTCTATCCAGAACTTTTATAGGCTAATTGTTCCTGAAATTCTCTAGGTGCACTCGGATACGCCAGGTGTGCCAGTCTCTCTATGGCAGCCTCGAATTCTTGTAAACTTTCTCCAGCCTTTTGTGTCCGTGATTTTAGCTGGGCCTGGTATACTTGGGCGAGATGTTGGTCGCCATATCTCAAGTCCAAGACTTTAAAGTCCCTTTGTTTCTCCACTGGGATAGTCTGAAGAAAATCTGAGGCCTGGCCCCTTAACGCCGGAACTAATGCCATGGCCTTTTCCTCAGTTGTTCGCACACGCTGCTGCCTCAAACTGCCTCTTGTACGTCGTCCAGGAACTTTGACAGTCAAAAGAAGGAGGTTTTAGTCGCTGACCTGATGATACCATCTGCTGGCTTCCTCTATCTTCCAACTGTCGTTTAAGCCGGTCTATTTCTCCTTTGACTTTTTCTTCAAACTTGTTTACTTTCTCTTTAACTTTAGTTACTTCTCCTTTTACTTGACTGACTTCTGTCTCGACTACTCCTACTTTACCTTCGACCTTATTTATCTCTTCTTTGACTTCACATTTTAGTACTTCATTGGCAGAAATGATAGCGTCCTGTTGTATTTTCATTTGTTCATTCAGAATCTTCCTTAACTCCTCCTGGCGTCTTTCTTGTTCTTCTTTCTCCTCTTGCTGTCTTATTTTCAAGTCCTCCGTCATTTTCTTCAATTCGTCTCTTTCTTCTTGACGTCTTGTTTCTTGCTCTTCTTTTTCTTCTTGACGTCGCTTTTCTTGTTCTTCTTTTTCCTCTTGACGTCGCTTTTCTTGTTCTTCCTTCTCCTCTTGCTGTCGTATCTTCAGGTCTTCCATAATTTTTCTCAGTTCGGCTTTTTCTTCTTGGCGTCTTATTTCTTGCTCTTCTTTTTCTTCTTGACGCCGCTTTTCCTCCTCTTGACGTCTTCTTTCTTCATCCTCTTGGCGTTGCTGGTCCATCATCTTCTTAAATTCCGCAAGTAGATCCTTCATTTGTTTATCTCCTGCTATACTTCTTGTTTCTATGGGCATAAGATTATGTTAAAATAAAATAAATTTAACTGTCACGTCAATATCGTTAATGGAACTTTACGGAAAAATCTCGAAACAGCACGAAAAGTCTTATCCAGAGTCTTTTGTCACTATCCAGTTCAGAGGATTTAATAATCTCCACTAATGTCCAAATAGAAAAGTTCTAGTAATTTCCACGCACTAACACAAATGAGTCTTTTTCAGTGTCTCTATCACTTCTCAGTTTAAAGGATTTAATTATCACACTAATGTCCTAATAAAATGTTCTACAATGTCTAAAGAAATGCACTTAACACTATTTTCCTGTTCGAAAATAACCCTCGAACAATGTCCAGTAAATTAGTCCTCTGTGTTAGCACTAACCCTCGAGAATACTTCTCGAACACTTCTGCACAACTTCAGAGCTCCTCTTGTCATAAAATTCCGCTTCCTGACACCAATTTGTAACGTGTTTCCACCCTTAGGAAACCACCCTTGCAAATTCCGTAGGTTCCAAAAATTATAACAAGAGATAACTACTAACACACTTTATTAAATAATTTACTGGATACTTCACAATACTATTATTAACTTAAATGCACTTTACTGACTAAAAACAACAATGTTTATCACTTTGTTTTCACTTTGTAGTCTTAACCTCACTTATCAATATGTCAATTCAAAACTTCTTCTTCCCGCCTTATATACCTAAAAACGACAGATCCCGAACTTTCTGTGATGACGCCACTATTCTCTAGATAGTTCCAGAAATGTCATCACTCTAGAGCTTCTAGTAGGTTCTTTTTCTAGTAGGTGCAAATGTCTACATTCAGACAACATCCGAAATAATTGAATTCTGTGTTCCCTACATTTGGGGGTTGCAACATATAACAATATTTACTCCCGAAAAACGTCGAGAATAAAAACGAATACTGACTTAATACATATGTTGCGGGTATCGTCCGACTCAGTGATTCTTGAAAACAGAAAAACGACGAAAAAGCAGAGAAAGTCGTTTTCGCATGAACTAATCTCTTTGCTGGAAATCCTTAATTTTTTACAAGGCTTACATGGCATCAATAATGATACCAAAAGTGAAGATGACATATAGTGACACGTCAAATACTAAAACTTAACTGTAGTATATGTAGTATAGTTGTCTTCAGATCTACTAATCACTCAAAAAATGTCGGTGCCTTTGATCATCAAACACACCGCACCGCACCGCCAAAGACGCCGACATTTTTTACACGCATAAGTGTGTAGTCAACTTTACAACCATAACATATTGTAGTATTCATGCCTCTCACTGTCAAAAATCAATTTTGTAGTGAGAACAATATATTCTTTTTATACTACAAAAACGGCAGATAATAAGTAATTATTTTTCAATTTAACATATTTTTTATATAGTTTCTATGCATCTAATGATTTTTTTTTAATGACGTTCAAGCAAGCACCGTACTTTTGGCAGCAATTTGTTAAATGGTCAATTAAACTAATGAAATATAAATTATAGAAAGTCTGAATACTAATATGCGAACCAGTGTAGAAAATAGCCTATTACAATACCTTGCGTTTGACTATGCCACAAACTTTTATGTTTGTTTTTATTATGCCCGCTGTAGAAATTTAATATTTTCTCTCGAAAGTAGAACAGATTTTTTGGGCATATCGGGGACTGATTTCAGTTTTAGAAACTTTCTAATCAATATTGTTCTCGATAGCCACTATTCTCTTACTTTCACATCCAGTGGAAGTATAGTAACGCAAAAGAAATTGAAAATTTGTACTGTTCAAATGGCTTAGATTGTCATGAAACGTCGATATTTTAAGTTTCAGCAAAAAAAAAATTCTGAGCGCACGATTACTCTGAAACCATTTAAGATATTGACGTTTAAGATATTGACTTGAAATTTGGTATACGTATGAATATTACCGAGACCTGAAACTAGATGATTATATTTTGATCTTATTCCGTTGAAGGCTTGGGCGGTAAACTGGTAAATGGGAGTAAATAGGTAAATCAAGCAAGTAAGAGTCAAAAAAATTGGTATTTGGTATATATAAGAGAATGTCTCAAAAAATTTCTTGGCATTAGCCACCCCCATTACCAGCCCCCTATTATTAGAGGGGATGAAAAAACTAAAATTGTGATTTAGTGTGTGTACAACAACCAAAGGCATTTTTTTTACTTCATCTACCCACGCCCCCCCTTAACCACTATCGATGTGGCATATAGTTTTATGGGTTTTTGGGATAGACGATTTCAAATATTATATTATTAAAGTTTCATAAACAATTATTGGATTGAAAATCTGGATGTGAAAGTAGTGATTCCTTGGGCACAGGTTTTTAGCATGAAACAACTTGAGCACATAATTACCAGTTTTTTAGTAAGGTTTCTCGAAGAAATGTACCAGGGAAATGATCAATTGGATAAGAATCAAGATCAGGTCATAATAATAAAACAACTTTGCTCTTTAACCTTATCTACGCATAAAACTTCTTCGAGACTTAGAGTAAGAGCTGAAATTGGAAATGCGAAAAACATATTCGCAGTTCGCCACGCCCTACTGCAACATTCACTCGCTTATTTTAGAAATAACTCTTCATTTTTCTAAATGAATGTTTCTTTTAAGTGCTGTAATGCATAATTGTTTATTATCCACACAATAAGATACTAGACATCAATTAAACTTTGTGGTGATCTTAATAATTTTGCTATACTGTATAAGACTGTCTTCGAAGTTCAGAGTGAAATTGAAGAAATAATTTACCTACCGCTGGTTTTAATTTAAGTTTGTTGGTAAAGAACGGACTGAACAATTTGGCGCCTCTACAAAGGGATAAATATACAGGGGTACAAGCATATGAAAAGATTGAAATCATCTAGCCGAGATATAATATTGAATTTCCCCTACAACCGGATTTCGCCCCAAAGGATAATGAGGCTAATAATTGTAATCCATGAAAATTGAAAGGGTGTTATTTGCAATTTAAATTTTTGTGTTTTTGGTTCCATTTCAGGCTACCCCCAGGGAATAGATATATCCATTATTTACATTTTTTACATCAATGTTTTCAGAAGGGCGTAAAAATATGCTAATTTAAAATAATAGTGAAACAATAAATAAATGAATAAATAGAATGCTAAAACATGAATAGTTATTTTAAATAAAATTGCTTATTGTACTAAAATACATTTAATTATATCTGAAAAGAAAAAACATCATATGATACAAGTAAAGTGTAATACGCCTAGTAAAACAGTCTATAGAATAAAAAACGTGAATAATTTCTACAAGGATTTTTTTCTTATAATGTAGAAGGGGTTACCACAATCATTAATTAATGTTTCCACAAAAATGTCGTTGCCACTTCGGCCGCAGCACCGTGTTGAGAAAATGAAGATCAAAATAAGTTTTTCTCAATTATCCCTTTTCCCGTTAGTTCTACCTTAAAGTTAGGTATTACCAATATGGTGGAAAATAAAAAAGGCCACAACTTTTATTAAGACTATTTTTCTTCGTTCTTAATATTTCACGATTTACAGCCATCAGAATGGTGAAAATGTGCTCTTCGCTAAATATTGTTGCAATTATCTCTACCCCTGTTGCTCCTATATAGTAATTAGTTGTTATCAATTTTGTAGATCATAAAATTTCTCAAGATTTTTATTTCAACAATTTTCTTCATGGTGAACTGTTTTAAAATTACAGCAGGAAATCTGTAATTTGTAAACAATTGATAGTGGAAGAAAATTATTCAAAAACGTTTTAGGAAATTTTATAATCCACAATATTGATACCGTGCGTGTAACGGAGCGCTAGGCATAGGGAGTAAAATTACAACATCGCGCGTGCCAGCTGGCTGAAATGAAATAACAGAGCTGGGAATGCTGGGATGCTCCGCCCGACGGAGGAATTTACGGCAGCTGTGTTGTCAAATCTCTCGCGCTACGCGAATGTACATGCCTATTGGGAAATTACACGCACGGTATAAGCTAATCACCACACGTAGGTGCTATAGGAACAGAGATAATTGCAAAAAAATCTGCAGTGCGGTTGTAAATCATAAAGTATTAGCAATAGAGAAAAATGTTGACAGATCAATGAAAATTCGAAAAATTACGAAACAATTTATTCTTTTAAAGAAATAACACTACTTACTATAAGGGTAAAAACCGCTGCCCAAGGAATCACTACTTCCACATCCAGATTTTCTATCCAAGTCACTCACAACGAAAAAGTTTTGTACGTGGAAATAATTGTTTATGGAACTTTAATAATATAATATTTGAAATCCTCTACCCCAAAAACCCATAAAACGATACCCACATCGGTAGTGGGGTGGGGGTGGTTGAAGTAAGAAAATATTTTGAAGTTTCTGGTTCTTGTACACACACTAAATCACAATTTTTTTCATCCCCTTTAATATTGTGTGGGGGTGGTAATGGGGGTGGCTAATGTCAAATTTTTTTTAAGACTTTAGCTTCTCTTATATACCGGGTGCCACAGGTTAGTGGTTCCCCCCCTATATTTCCTTTATTTTTTAACTTATCCATTTGAAATTTGAAACCTGTAAAATGGATTTTTCGACATAAAAAACGGTATGAGACCATTTCTGGTTTACTCGGAAATGACCGCAACTTTCGATTTTTAAATGGAGCACCCTGTGTATTTTTACATATTTGGTTTCAAAACAACATTCTAAGTATACCCTGAAATTTTGGCGAATTTTTGAGTCGATGTTCAGTTTTTTAAGCATTTTAAGACATTCGTCTAGAGTGCTTTAGAATACCAAAATTTGTTCTACGGCAGGTAAAGTCCAAGGGAAAAATATAATTTTCCCTTTAATTTCATTAATAACTATTTACGAAGCCTCCAAAATTGAACAAATCACTTTTTTATCGAGAACTTTTTTTTTTCAAATGGGAAGGTGGTGGCTCCTAGTGTTCAATAAATTATAGATTTTTTTCTGAATTCATTGATATATCCATTTCAAATCTATGCTATTTGTTTTTCTATTTTATTAAATTTATTTAAAAATAAAAAATCACTTTCAAAACAATTTTTATTGATTCTTATACTTTGCACTAGTACTTATACCTATTAAGAAACAAAAGAGAGAACCAAAAGGCTATTTATTATTCACAAAAAGGTAGTTATTCACATTTCACTATTAGACATATGATTTTTGCAAAGGCAACAATGTTAAAGTTCAAGAAGAATTATATTGAAAGTGATTTTTTATACCATTCTTTATGCCCAAATTTCAAATGGATAAGTTAAAATATAAAGGAAATATAGGGGGGAGCCACTAACCTGTGGCACCCGGTATGCTAAATACCAATTTTATGGACTTTTACCTGATTGATTTACCTATTTACCCCAAATTTACCCCAATTTACCCCCCAACCTTTCGATGGAACAAGATGAAAATATAATCTAGTTCTAGATCTCGTTAAAGTACATATGTGTACCGAATTTCAAGTCAATATCTCAAACGGTTCCAGAATAAACGTGCGCAAGAAAAAAAAAGTTACAGACAGACAGAAATTTTTTTTTCGCTCAAACTTAAAATCTCGACGTTTCATTATATTCTAAGCCTATTTGAACAATAAAAATTAAAAAAAAATTTTTTGTCATTACTATATGTACTTCCACTGGATGTGGAAGTAAAAATATGTAAAATTTCGGAATAATTTCATATGTAATGATAATTTTTCTTTGTGGTTTATTATTGTAATAAAAGGTATCGTCTTCAGTTTCTATATGGTCCGGATACTTTCCTAAAGGGTGAAAACCACCCTTAAATTTATATATTCAATATTTGAAAAAGTGTTATTGATTTATTTTTGAAACATAGGGTAGTTATGTTTCTGGGACCGCTGATTGCGAATCTGAAGTCAAAATTAAGAAATTTGAAATGGTGGCTCGTTTATGGCGGATGGATTTTTTTTTACTAAAACAAGTGTTTTAAACGAACAAAAAAAATAAACATCTAGGAGATATTATATATTAACGAAAAACAACATTTTTGGAAAAACATTATTATTGAGAAATTACAATAAAAAAATGGCGACATTTTGTTAAAAAAAAAATGTGAAAACGCACATTGTATCGGCTATACTTAACTCCCATTTTTACTAATTTTTGTCAATTAATTGCCCATAGCCGCTACGCGCCTTTGCCACATTTATTGGTTTCGCCCTTTTAGTACGTCACATCGTTAAAATTTTATATTCATTCTTTTGAATGATACCCATAATGACTATATCTCCATGTTCATTGCTTTTTGTGAGGCGATTAAAAAGTTGAAAATATTCATAAATATTTTTTAAGTACATTTTTGGCGTACTTAGTAAAAAGTATATTGTTTCTTTTTCCTTGTCCATGAAAATATTTTTTAGTCTAACTTTGGCGCACTTTTGAAAAAATATATTGTACTTTTATTTGTCTTTGACCAAAATTATACTTTTAAATTCAGTATATATTTTCCCATAACCATAATACACTTTCATTTTTATGGCCTGGACATAAACATGTTTATCTACTCTTATTAGATTATATACTAATTACTGAACTGCTTTTGAACAATTAATAGTATCCATAAACAAATAACGTGAGTTATAATGAGTTAGTTATTATAAATCACTAGGTACAGTGTCAATCTCCTTTATCTTCATGCCTAGTCCATCCAATCTATTTAACGCGCGACACGAAGGTGGCTCTGTCCGTGAAATAGAACGGTCCATTATTATTGGGGGGGAGGAAGGTGATTTATCATGTTTGAATAGTTTCGACGTTTTCAAATCAAGTTAAGTAGGTAATAATTGTGCCAAAAATGATGAATTCGGTTAGTGAAGATGAACTGATATGTACACCACCAGAATGAAGACAAGTAGCTAATGATACAATACATAATTTATTACCCGAAAAATCGCAGAACAAATAAAAAATGTGTACAAAAATTAAATTTTACAGTTAATTTTATTAAAGCAAACTGAGTAATTTAAACAAAAATTTTCTCAATTTAATATTTATTGTTATAATCGTAGATAAAGTATAGTATTCAACTTGCGATAATGGTAATAAGTCACTTGATAAATTACACCTGCGTGAGTCATTACCTACATTATCGCTCGTTGAATAATATATTATTTCCTAAGTGAAAATTCGGTGTTTCTTCGAATTTTCACCTGATTGTGGCTTACATCTTAACGAGCGTATATAAGTCCTTTTGTGCTAGTTTTTGGCTCTGATGTCTTTTAAAATTGTATGTTATACACAAAAATGTCTTTAAATTAATTTTTACCTAAGTCGAAATTTTATTTAGGTGAAAGTGCTAGTTATATTTTTAAGAAATGGCGGAGGAACTGGTGATATTTAAAATACTTTTTAAATTCTTATCGTATCATTGAAAATTAAGATTCCTTTAAGTTAAATCTTTATTAATAATTATTAATATCATAATATTAGAAGAACTTCATAATAACTTAGTAGCACATAATACGTTAGTTACCATATCATAATATCCTAGATACGAATTTTATTTTATAGGTATTATTTATGAACATTGACGTGAATATTTTGAAAGTTTTCAAATTTGATAGATACACCTGCTACACCATTATTGTCCAAAATGATGGGCATATCCACTGAATCTTGCCTAGCAACATTTTTCAGTTCGATAGTCTCTTTAGTACATGATACAGTGTTTACAGAAACGTCTCCAACTTGAATTTTTCGCACAATGGAAACTTTCTTACTCAAGTTATCTTCTAAATACCCTCTTGCAACATTGCTCGATTCCCAACCACCAAGTTCTTGTAAATCTAATATGTCTCCACCAGCATTAACAAGAAAAGTTGCTGAAGATGTTCTAATACAATAACCAGTATACATAGTTGGATTTTCAAGTTTGAGATGCGTAGCAATTTTCTCAGGCATTTTAGAAAAGAAATGGATGCCACAAGGCTGAACGGTGCATTTTCCATTTCTATATGGCGAACAATCTTCTATGCGGAGTATGAGTTAGACGTAATGCTATATGTTTTTTAAATAAAGCCACAGGATTAACGTCTCCGACAGATATCACCGCAAAAAACCTTTTCTTGTGGGTTTTTGAGTCAGAAATTGTGATTACTAGCTCTCTAGAATTTCAACATTTTCCATGGACGTTTTTGTTAATTCATTGGTGCTATAAGCTCCGCCAATTCCAATTAAAAAAGCTACTTTCATCATTAAAAATATCTCGTCTGGGACAGTACAAACAAATTTACTAACCTGCTCTTTCGTAAATACTTCCGATTTTTTAGCTCTATATCCCATATTGTTTTTCTTAATGAATCTTATCAAAGCGCCATACTTGTCGATTTCCACTCTTTCCTTCAACTCCAAACAAGCTCGTAACATAGAATATTTAGGCCACAAAGATGACGGGGAGTATTGATTTGAGAGTTTCATAAAATAAGCAAGTATTATCGTTTCTCCAGCACCTTGAACTTGTTCTGTATCTCGCCATTCACAAAAGTGAAGATATTCTTTTTCGTAATGGATTTTTGATTTATCCGGAAGCAAATCTAATCTTACAATGTTGGCAGCAGCAAGTATATTTCCAGGAATATCAATATCTTCCATGATTTCGCCAAAGTTTGTCGTAATTAAGACTATCTTAATTTTTATGGGACGCTAAAATGACAACCAAAGTTGTTGATTTTTTCAAGTCATCGTTGTCAATGATACGATAAAGCTTTGAATGTAACTCGATTATTATGTGATTTAAACCATCTCGGACGTTGCCAGGCGACTTGGCTATCGTCTCGTCCTTGATTATTACAAATCACATAATAACCTCGTTACATTAATAGCTATAATTCCTCTTTGGTGCCTACCCCTGTACATTGTGGTCGTGATATATAGCCTTATTATCTCTCCTTACTGATACGCGTCACATTATGGTCACACATATATGCATGATGTGAACCTGCATACGACACACAATGTGGCAAAATAGTCAAAAATCGCTGTGAGAATTAATTTTTGAGATATCAACGTTTTTTCTGTTTTTTAAATACTCGCGAGGAGTCTGGAATAGGATTTTTTTTTAATAATAGTGTGGGGGTAGTAATGGGGGGTGATAGTGGGGGTGGCTGATGCCAGAAAAAAATTTGAGACCTCAGCTTCTCGTACATGCCCTAAATCCCAATTTTATGGACTCTCACTTGCTTGTTTTACCTTACCCCTATTTACCCCCGAACTCTTAAATCAAAATATAATCTAGTTCCAGATTTTGTTATAATACAAGTATACCAAATTTCGAGATAATATAATGAACGGTTCCAGAGTGAACGTGCGCACAAAAAAGTTGCAGACAGACAGACCGATAGACGGGCAGATAGAAAGTCTTTTTCTTTCTCAAACTTAAAACCTCGACATTTTTTGACATTCTAAGCCTATTTCAGCAAAGAAAAAAAATTGGGTTACTATACTTCCACACCACTACGTGAATGTGGAAGTAAAATTCGTCAAAGCGGCAGTGACTCACTATTTCAGACTCCTTTACAAGTATTTAAAAAAAAACTTTGATAGCTCAAAAGTTGACCCTCAGAGCGATTTTTGACCCCTTTGCCACACTCTGCGACATACGAGCAAATACACATACGTACTGACAATTTTCTTTCGCTAAAAATTATAAAATGAGGATGGAAATTCACCTAAAATGGGATTGATATGTAAGTATTACAGTGCAAAAATTGAAGTAATTTAAAACAATATTGGTTTATCAATCACTTTAAAACCTTGTGCTACACTTTGGTTCAAACTGATTTACTGCATTATGGCGTTAGAACCCGAAAAGGTGTAATGAATTAACACCCTAAATATTTAGAAGTAACTGCTGATAAATGCTTATTTTAACGAAACTAATTAGTAAACCTTATAATTTTCTAGTGTTGATTTCTATTTGGAGTTCTAAATACTAGTGTTAGAAAGCTATTTTAAAGTTTTTTTTATGTAATACGTTCTATATTGTACCAATTAAAAATCCTAAATTCTGTGAAATTTAAAAATGAAATGAACTCCTACAGAGTTCCTTAGAGCTGAAATTTGCCAAATTCTTTGAATTTCGATACTTCCCGATCAACACAATATAAAACGCAACATAAATAAGACATTCATCTTCAATTAGTAATAAATTAAATTACACGAATAGATTATTTATTTATTGAAATGGCCTTTATCATTAATCACCAGGTATCAATGATATAATTATATATAAAGTACGTTTCAATGTTTAATTGTTATTGTCATTATATCGGCATAATTATTTTTATCAATTTACGGTTGCCTGTCTATTCTTCATAACATTAATATGTTTTAAACGTTTTAATTTATGTAGTGTAAATTACATAATTAGATGTAACAATAGTACTTTATCTAATATCATTTAAATGACAAATATAACTTTCATTATTTATATTTATATCCTAATGGTTCCATTTTAATATTGAAACACTATACCGATCTTCCTATTTTATGCGGTTTTCTACTCTACTATTTTGGGAAATATAACTGATCATTCTACATCAGGAAATTAAAAAATGCTACACTTATTACGAGTCAATAGGACCTGTGTTCCATAGTTGTTATGAGCAACTGGCGATATTACGGTTAATATTCCTAAAATATTATGTATCTGATTAAGTTCGAAGTGACTTTCTTTAATTTCAAAGAAATAGTTTGCTATGGCCACCATCATATTATCATCGATATCTTTTAAAATTTTGTAATTATATTAGTTGACTGCGAATACTTATTTGATTAACATTTAGCTGAACTATGGCACAATTCACATTTACGTGATGCCACTAAGGTTAAGTACGCAACCAATACCTTTTTATTCTCATTGTTGCGTGTTTACACCCCTTTTGTAAACACCCTGTATCGTGGATCCAGAAATTATAACACTAGGGTAACACTAAACACTAATTTATTAACTTACGTACTAATTACAACAATTAATTATAACACTGAGTACTATAATTCAATAATTCAGTCACTTGATCACTTTGCTTACTAGATGTCAGTCAGCTTCTAGATGTTTCTAGATGCGGCGCCATCTCTCGGACTATTGACGAACTAACCAACGAACTTAGTTTTCTGTTACTTATACATGGAACTTAGAGGGAATTTTTACAGATGGAGAACAAAGCTATAACATTGTTATTTAAATAAGTATTCGCAGTCAGCAATGCCCGTCTGCAACATTCATTTGTTTAATAATAATTTGATCGAAAATATCTTAATATCATTTTAAATCAAATTTTATATATCACTTGAAGACCTAAGTGGATAAAGGTGTTATGTCACACTTTTAAAGTTTTGAGTAAATTAAACAAAACGGTTTTGAGTTGGAACTTATTTATTTTGTCTTCGATTCAAATGAATAATACCTCATAAAATAGATAATTTTGGGTTATGTTCTTTTGTTTACACTAATATTAAAGAAAGATATCAAGCTGTTATGAAACTAGATTTTTCTGTCCAAAACTGTGTACATCCACTAAAATTACTGGATGTATGTATGACATGGCGCCTTTATAATTAAAAAGTTTCTATAAAATATTGCAAATTTAGAATTCACCGTTTATTGGGTGTTAAATCTATATCAGGGGTGTTCAAAAATTATATAAAGTAATTTTAAAAAAAAATGCGACATAACACCCCAGTAAACATACTCCGCCACATCCACATTATAGCCACTCACATTTTAGTGGATTTTGTGAATGGCAGAACATCTCATCACTGTGATGACACTCTTTGGACCGTTTCAGAACGTTCACATCATAACCACTTCTATGTGAGTGAAGATTGGGACGTCCACAATCACCACATCATTTTAATGAAAAATTTTATAACGTGGATGTAACTAACTGATCCACCACTCACTTTGATATCCCCATTTCATACTAAATTGTGACCATCGCCGCCAGCGCCACTAGTCTAGTACTACTGCTGGCGTTTCCACTCCACAGTCATCTCCAGTATCTGTGCTCCACTCCAGTTTACACTTGTCTGTGTCACAGATCACGGTCTGTGTTTGGTTGTCGTCATTGATGTCAATAACTTTTGTTTAATGCCTTTAGTTTTTGTTTGTTAAATATCAACACATTTTTACGTAAAGGTAAGTACCTGCTTGTTTTAACTTCACTGTTACTATGAAATTATGCATTTTTATTTTTTACTTAGCCTATAACTTTCATGCATGACGCCATTAAAGTTCAAGGGAAAAAAGCAAGTTAAGCTAATTTATCATTTAATATTTTGGTTAACACTGGTTCTTTATTTTTTATGTAGAGCATATTTAGCTTATTTTAGATTTAAATACTGGTAATTAAGTATTTTCCAATTTGCGACAAAATGCAATCACATTTGATTTAATTATTACCTATCAAGGTGAGTTTATAAAAAATGTCCTAGTCCTAACTTAGTCTGTCTTAGTCTTAGTTTTTTCCCTAAAAAGTTAAATGTACACGTTACCCATATGCCCTTTATAAAAGTCGTAATCCTATCTTGTTCCTAACTTAACCTAAAATTTTTAAAATGTAAATTTTTCCTAGGGGCTAATACCACAGAATAGATCAGAAATCAATTCCAATTAGCTTGAAAAGTTCGCGTATTTATTTTACGATCAACTTAGGACAAAGGCAAGTTTTTATAAACCAGTCTTAAGATGTCAGATATGTTTTAGGGAAAAATTAAGATAGGCTAAGTTAGGACTGGGATTTTTTTATAAACTCACCCTCATTTATTTTGCTCTAGTAGAGGTATTTCATTTTAATACCTGAATAACGAATACCCCAGTTAGTCCAGTCAACGAAGCGCTAAAATCTCCAAAATCTCTAATTTGAGTGCTAATGATTATATTTTGATGAAACCTTGCAATGTGTGTGTAAATGTGCAATGTGCAACTGTGTGCAATGTGTTTGTAAAGTTGAAAAAAGGTTAGAGTAGAAAACACGGGTTCCGTAACTTGTAGAATTAAGTTAAAAATGAAAAAAAAAAACAATATATTTACCTTTTTTGGTCCAAAATAAGATGTTTTTACTGTTGTGAATTTTTTCGAAAAATGCATGTTTTTCGAGACATGACCACTCGAAAATTCCTAAAAGTGGGGGAGGGGAAATGTAAAAGTTGGAAAAAAAATCTGAAAAAATTCAAGTGAATGTATTATCGAAATACAAGACTTTCTTTTATTTATTTGCAACTTTTCTGTAAAGTGTGTTTTCACCGAGTTTTTCCGGAAAAACATGAAAAACTACTTCTTTTTTGAAATTGCAGCGCTTTAAAAAGATTTAGCTTAAAAATTTGAATGTATTCAAGTGTGCATTGAGGCCTTCTAAAGATTTTTTGTCTCTTGGAATTTTTTTGTAACTTGCTAATTTTCCAAATTACAGGCAGTTTTTCACGATAAATAATGTGCTTCATTTTTTGCACAAAAATACATGAAAATGAAAACATTTTTTCAAAAAAGCATTTGTTTCGTAACAATAAAGCAGATAAAATTCGTGATGTACCTTTTCGGATGCCATTTAAGAATAGAATGCAGTAAACAAGCACTGCATAAAAGTGCGTTATTTCATTATCTTTAAATAAGTATTAAAAATCGTTAAATTTATAAAAAAATATATCATGTAATTTTTTTCTTAAGGAATAATTCATCTGACGATAAGAATTCTTGTGGATGTGAGGCACGACAAAAAATTTAGTACATTATTTATCTCGAGAAATATGCATTTTTCGAAAAAAATCACAAGAGTAAAAACGTCTTCTTTGTGCCAAAAAAGGTAAATAAGTATATTATTATTTTTTTTTTTCATTTTTAACTTAACTCTACAAGTTACGGAACCGATAAAAAAGATGTTTTGTACCCCTTCCGATCATTTCCTACTCTAATCTGTTTTTCAATTTTTTTATCAACGTCGATACACGTTGCACAAGGTTTCATCAAAATCCATTCATTAGCACTCAAATTAGAGTTGAAACCCCCCCCCGTTGATTGGACTATGTCAAATTGGAACAAATTTCAACGTTTGACGGAAAAAACTGATAAAGTGTTGAAACTTGGCAAGGATGTTAGGATTTACTATTAAACATACTAAAAGTCCCCAACTCAAACTATTGCACTCTAGCCAGCATCTTGGAGAAATGGCGCTCCGATTCAGCTTATTTCTTATACATATCTCTCTAACCATTAGCGATATCAAAAGTATGTTTATGTAAAAAATAAAGCTTATAAAATTCTCTACAGAGTGTTATATATGCATTTTTTTCTAATCTGTTATTATTATATTCTTCGGAAATACGAAAACAAAGAGTATATATATTGCATTTCATCGACTCATTTCAACAATTGTAAATATCACTCGTAGGATATAAAAATATATCTTCGTATTGTCATAAAATACGCAACAACTTTCAAAATGTCCGTCATGTCTCTTTTAAGAAATAACTTAAGAAGAGAAGTCTGATTTTAATGAAATTTGGAAAAAAATTAGTGTTAGTTATAAAGAACCTCAGCGTTTTTAAAAAAAATCGATCAGCACACATGAAGGTTATGAAATATTTTATGAAAATAATACACGTGAAGAGTGTTGTAATCTTTGATAAGATCGTGGATTTAAGTGACATAGGTATTTGCAATTTTAATGATTTCCTGATAATACCATCTTGATTGTCCAAATGGTCAGTATACTAAGTATGTAGTATCTCTGTGTTTCTAGAATCTATCAAAGGTGTTATAACACACTCTTCACATGCATCTTTTTTCATAAAATGTTTTATAAACCTTCATATTTACTAATCGATTTTTTCAAAATCAATAGGGTTCTTCCATTAGTTTACATACTGTACTATACTGTCTAAAATTGAACTTTTCTCTTTTAAGTTATCGTGTTCACAAAAGTGCCGTAAAGAGAGACAGATGGACAAACCGACAGACTGACAGACAGATATACGACGGATGTTTTAAAGTTATTCGGAATTCTAGATCCAACATAATATCGAGTTTTATTTTTTTTCCAGTGATATTTCGGCTTTTAGAAATGCGTTGATCAAATGTAATTTTCTTATTTTAGAAGGATGGAAAAAATGATGGAAGATATGGAAAAAAATTATATTACATTTTTTGTAGAGAATTTCATAAGCTTTATTTTCTATAGGAGACATAATTTCGATATCTCTAATTAAAAGTTTAGCGAGACGTAAGCAAATAATTTAATCTGAGCACCATTTTTTCAAACGCAAAAAACAGAGTTGGGGACTTTAAGTATGTTTAATAGTGGGCCTTAAAGGACATCTCTGCCAAGTTTCAAAACTATTAGTTTTTTTCCATCTAATTTTCCCTATTTGACTGGAATAATATAGGTATTTATAATGTTTTTCTATTTTAGAATGTAAAACAGACAATTAAAACTATATCAGTTCGTGGAGCTACTGGCAGTGGCAGTACAATTAGAGAAAATGCGGTAAGTTTATATTTTAAGTTCTAAAATCTTAGACATTTTGCATTTGGATTTTGTGAAAACTGCTTTTTTTTACCAATTTTCTTCTGTATATTATAAGGCTCTATAAGAAAGATTTTATTGCTTATTATTTCATATTGAAATACTTGTTTCGGTAATGAGAAACTTCACCTTCAGTTACTTTTTTTGCCTAATTTTTAATTCAGTTTATACCTACTTAGTGTTTCATTTTAAGTCTGCCCACTCTCATCGAAACTTTGTTATTTTGCTAGATGGAATTCAAATTTTGGTGTTTTATAAGTCCACGAAGTTCAAATCATTTTAGAATCGTATTCTGCATGAATCAAATTCTGAATTCGTATCTGTATTGCTAATTCATGCTTTGCAAAATAGTAGTTTATTTTCAGACTTAGTAGCCTCGGCCTTTTTAAAAAAATTTCATTAGTGTCAATGAAGTTGTTCCAAATTCAATTTAATTTTACTTTAATAACAAAAACAAGTGTGTGGTTGAACTTGAAATTCGATAATGTGATATATTTGGATATTTGTCTTGTTTGTTTTTATTATTAAAAATTATTAAGTACAGAAAACGCAGTAGCAGGCTTAAAATGTTTAAGTGTACATTTCAAATGTTATTATGTACATAGTGTGACCATGCATAGACTTACTATTACTATTACCTAAGTAAAACCCAAATAAACAGATTAAACGCACTTAAACAAAATCTGAAATACTAACACTGCCACTTTTGACCTTTAGCTGTGGTGTTTTATTAGTAACGCAAAAAAAATTGAACGTTTGTATTGTCCAAATAGGCTTAGAATGTCATGAAACGTCGAGATTTTAAGTTCCAGCAAAAAATTTTTGTCTGTCTGCCTGTAGTTTTTTTGTGCGCACGATTACTCTGGAAGCATTTAAGATATTCACTTGAAATTTGGTAACGTATGTATTTTAACGAGATCTGGAACTAGATTATTCGCTTTAGACTTGAAAATTACTGTTTCCATAATATTTTTTTTTATTGTTACCTTGTAAAGTACACTTATTAATACCCAACCTTGAACCATTTTAGTTACCAATGGGCCAGCCTCTCTACTACCAATACTCAACTTTAACATTATTTTTACTGACATAAATGACATGGCATCTTATTAAACATTTTTAAACTATGATAATTTATTTCTTATAAATTTTTAGATGTGGCATGAAAAGTAGTTCCAACCACCACAGACTTTGAATGTGAACATTGTGAAAGACTTAATCCGTTATGGAGATCAAAGAAGATCAAGAAAGAAATAGGTGAATTTTTATTATAAGGCATATAACTGTAATCATATCTTGAATATATATAGTTTCAGAAATGTTTGTTTCATTGATCACTTCAAATTCATTTAATACTTTTTACATTTTTAAATCTAATTTCTATTATTTCACTTAGAGACATTTTTCTGGGGCCTCACTTTAGTGAGTAATATATAAAACAATTAAAATATCTAGGTATACGTGCAAGATTTATACGCAGATATCAAACAATTATGTATGAACTGCCTTTTTATATATTTTCCGAAGTCTCAAGAAAAATGTAAGGAAAAGGTAAGTAAAAAGAGTGTGAAATATACCTTTTGAGTAAAATTTCAGCAATATCAGGCTACTTTGATGAAATTTTTTTGTCTGAAGTAAGCCATTACTTTTAAAATGAATAAAAAGAATCTGTTTTTCAACAAATAAATCTTCTTTTATATTACGAAAAAATAACTCAACGAAACTTAAAAATCACTGATGAAAGATTTATATTTTATACCCCGCTCCAACAGAAAATGATGAATTTTGAATAAGTTATGATTCCTCATATTGAATTTTTTGATACTGTTTTTTTATCGAAATAAATTATTTCATCAAAGTCGGCTGACGTTTTATACATAGTGTATGATTTTACATTCTGAACAACTTTTCTCCTTTGTTTTTTTCATTTTGAAAAATAAAGGTGTAGGTACTCATATTATTTCTTAAATATTTGTTTGCAAATCACCCTGTATACTTAAAATTATATTCTCATATACAGCACAGCTACATAACTATATATATTATGCAATGAGAATAATTTTAGGTATACAGGGGGATTTTGAAAAAAATATTTAAGAAATAATACACTTTTATTTTGAAAATTAAAAAAAATGAGAAAAGTTGTTCAGAATGTAAAATCACACACTACGTATAAAATGTCAGCCGACTTTGATAAACTAATTTTTTTCGACAAAACAACAATAAAAAATTCAATATGAGGAAACATAATTTATTCAAAAATTCATCATTTTTTATTGGAGCTGGATATAAAATATAAGTCTTTAATCAGTGATTTTAAAATTTCAATGGAGTTATTTTTTTGTAATATAAAAGTAGATTTATTCCTTGCAAAATAGATTATTTTTATTTATTTTAAAAGAAATTGGGCGGTAACATTCAAGTTGTTATAATATATATTTTTTGTACACAATATGATCATATCTACATCACAAATGGGTGGTGCTGATGTGGCTGAAAAGTGGAAAATAAGTGAGTCACTTTTGACGACGTGGCTGAGTGCGGCCGTTTAGCGTCACTATGACGGCATTACCACGTGGTTGCAAACAAGAATGACGACGTCACTGTTGCAAAAATCACATCATTATGATGTTAAAATGATGTGGTTTGGTTTGCTGGGACCTATACCCACTTAGGTCTTCACTTAATTTACAACGTGTCCTAGTTTTAATGGCCGCCCTCTTCACATTTCAGTTATTAGTCATCCGATTTCAAACAAATTTGAATCGGTATCTCCTCTTGACTGAAAACAAAATATATTTCAGTTAGCGTGCATTTTTATTAAGATAACGGGGGTCGATTTATGGAGAAGCCATATTAGGTATTTTTTTTTATTGAAAAACTAATGCAATATTATTGATGAGCATGCTGTAGAATCTGTTTATCCAAAATTTAACAGCATTTGGATTTACGGTTGTCAAATTACGGCTGCTAGTTCAGTGCATTTAGATGAAAAAAATTATTATTACGGAAATACTTTGAACTTAAGGGATTTGAATGAAACCTTTTGTAACGGTTTCTTGCACAGGTAGCTGGTTTGGAGATTAATACAGGGTTCAGTTTGGTTAATAAGACATAAACAATTTATTTTCTTCAAAACACGTAAAATATGGCAGCGTCACATAACATACATTTCAGTACAGGTTATTGATTCTACAGGTCCGTATCTTTTACGGTTATCAGTATGACATTTCCTTTATGTGAATAAAAGAGAGGGAGTAGAGGAGACGAGAGTGTAATGTGACGATGCGATGAATAGCTGCTGCTACTGGGTCGACGTCGAAAACGAATAACCATCGGCACAAGGGGCTCCCAGCTCAACATGCTGAAAAAGACCTCTAGGTCCAGTTGCATTCATTCTGGCTCTTTCGGCGGAACGTCGTTGGGCAAATAACTATTGACTCAAGGCTCTCAGCTCAACACGCTGGAAGAGACCTCTAGGTCAAGTTGCATTCGTCTCGGCTCGGTTACGTCGTGAGGCGTACAATTCTGAAATATGTCCAACTCAGCGCGCTG